>DVVJ01001578.1:0-11088 GCA_018234505.1 Junonia neildi neildi
ATCCTTTTAATTAAATTAGGCTCTATTATATTTAAATTAGTTCGTAATTGCTAACTGATTTCGTAGTTTTATTTCATTACTTTATCATAGGAAACGCAATTAGTTTTATTTTTACTAAAAATTAGGATAAATCTTTTCGCAATAAATAAAATCTATGATTATATTCAAAATTAAAATAATATATATTTAATAAAATAATTAAGGCATACCCTTACTTATAATAAACGCTACAATTTTCTTTGACCTAATTTTCAACTTCATAAAATTACAAAGGAACATCTGTTTATCACTAAGAAATTATCACAATTTGAATAAAATAATAATGGACTAACATACTTTCATATTTAAAAGTAAGTAATGACGATAGATTTTTAAGTACTCATCTCTGTTTGCTAGTCGTGACCCGTTCCATAAAGTACATTATCCCTAACATCTTATTATAAGCTCTATTATAGTTATATTATGTAAGGTAAAAAGATGTACTGACATTCACACATTTATTTATTACTAGTTTATTATTGCGACATTGATATCAAAACGACAGTCTTGATGTTTGACCCTTTACTAAATTATGTTGTGATCCGTTCCGTGTAACCAATTATCACTTAGAAACAACGTCGCCAGAAGTCTTGATTTTGGCGGGTCCTCCCGATATATAAGTTAAAATTTAATATCCCACGCAGGACAAGTTAAGTCCCGCTTTTAGAAAATTCAATAAGTAGATACATCAGCGAGGGTGTTATAAAAATCAACATAACGTCTAAAATAAAAAATCTAAAAACGTCGTCATCGAATACTATGAACGATGCCGATTAAATACGTTATTATATGGTATCACGCGCTCTACAAAAGAAACCCGCTTTATTCACTCAAAAAATTCCAAAATACCGATTTTGTAAGAATCTGTCAACGCTGCGTACAAATTATCACAATTTAAGCAAATATAATTAAAATCTAACATCCATACATAACTTTACATTTAGGTATATTTTGGTACTTTTGTTTGAGGTTGGATATGATGTTCTGGTATCGTCGGTGGTTGATCCTTTCCGCCCTGTTGTCCCTTGACCCGTTCCGTGATGCCGCGGCGTGGCAGAGAAATGCCCCATCTAATACCACCATCCGATATTCTTGGAGGCACATTTCTAGCATCTATTAAAAACAAAAAATAAATAAATAGTGTATGAATTATTATTATTTACTTAAAAAATCTTCAGAAGTATTCCTATATATGGTACACAAATTAAATTTATGTTGTTTCTCGACCCGTTCCATGAGGCCGCGGCGTGACAGAGAAATACCCCGTCTAGTACCACCATTAGGCACATCTCTAGCATTTATTGATAACAAAAAAGTCAATAAAAATGTAATAATATTTTTTTCAATCTTAAGAGGTATTATTTCCATTTACGATGCGCAAATGAAATTTTCGAAATATATAGGTATATAAAATAGGTAATAAGCTATACAAAAGTAATACATCCTATTGTACTAGATTATCAATTATTTACTATAGAGTTCCTGTTCACTATTGTTTTAGCTTCTCTCTCAATCTATGGTAACTATTATAATTAAGCTATTCTATGTATTTACTGAAAATCTAATGAATATGAAAATAATTAATATTCCTAAAACATTAATTGAGATTCGTATTTTCAATTCAATTTGCTGTTTCAATTGTTGATGTATTTAATGAATAATAATATAATTTAATCAAAGTACACAACAGATACGATTAATTAAAAATATTTTTTATAAAACAACTTAATACAAAAGTAATATTAATATAATAAACTCGACTATAAGTTTTAAAAAAAGAAAATATAAAAACTTGATAAGTACCATTCGACGTAACATACCTATTCATATAAATACAGACGAAATTTAAAAATATACCTCCCCATTTTAATATGCTAAGTATATAACAAAAATGGTATCTTAAATATCAAACATAATTTAAATAACTTAGTCTACATGATTAACATTGTTGTAATTGCTTTCAACAATGTTGTATCAAAGTTGTCTTGACTTAACTCGGGACCAACAATTTGTATTCAACAATGTCCCACCACAGTTTCACCGCACGATATTATGCATATCAAACTTTGTAGACTTTTGTTGTTAACCACATTTATTCTCTGCATTTCATTTAATAAAATTACACTTAGTATGTATCATTCTTTGATGGACAAAATTGTAGTAAACAGAAAGGTCTGTTTACGCTTTAACATTATTGTTTACCAATTTGTCAAAATAAGAGTCCTTATGACTGTACTACTAACAACTAAAAGACACAAAATAAAGAACTATAGATTAAACTGATATAGATAGAAATATAGACTGACTGTAGAACTGACTGTCTTCTTGTAGAAGACAACATAATATTTCATTAATTTCTTATGTTCACTAATGGTCTATATGTATCTACTCATATTAATTTCTCTTCTTAGAGGCTCTTTGACTATCTCATTTTGACAATGTAACATAGACGAGAATAAAATAAGTTCTTCTACTTAATTTTGATGCCAAAACTAACGTAGGTATTATGACACTAATATCATGCACTTATCCAATAATACACTACAACGAGTACCTCTCTTGACAGGCTTGCATAGAGCCTTACTTCTGAGCCGACTCAGGGGTAATTAAGCAAAGTTAGTTACGTCAACGTACCCTTTGTCTTGAGCTTACACGAACTATATCTACCTGATTTGCATGATATTAAAATCGTTAGTCTTCGTATGGCGGAAAGTAATTTACGATATTACTAAACGTTAGTTAAGTAACGCTGAAACAAAATTTCTATATCTATCTAGTGTTTTCGAATTATGATTTTAAGACAAACCTACTCCTTTGTTACTTGAACTTCGTAAATATTCGTCTTTATCCGAATAATATAATAACGATAATGGGTATACAAAAGCAACAATTATAGGTACTCGTATTATACAGTAACATCAATTAATGTTTGCGGAACCAATTATATTATTGACCGTTTACTAATAATTTGCATGTATTAGCTTATGTCAATACAAATATTCCGAACGTCCTATCCTAATAATGAACTATGAATATGTATGCATGTACATATCTAACGAATAAACTCAAACTACCTATTTCAAAAATTCTTTCACTTTGAATAGTTACATAATCCCAGATAAACAAAAGCTATATTTTAGGTACGTATACGTATTTATAACCTTTGTTTAGTCCGTCCGAAGCCAGATTAGCTGTCTGTAAAGTCGGTTTACGGACGGTAGTTTCATGTGACAATGTTTAACATAACAGTAGTTATTATATAATTATATATATTATTCATACACCGAAAACTGAGCCAATCGTTCGAACCGATCATGCCTCTCTCTCCTTCGCTCGCTCTTTCTTACGGAACGGGACAATGACGTCAACTTTTTCGTGCATGCAGCCCGTAACAACAAGTTATTAGACGTTGCCACGTCAAAAATCCCATAAAACTATTTACCTGTGTCATCTTATCCTGACGTCCTTCCCAGGAGAGCAGTTCGCTGTACCACGGCTCGTTCCGAGTGCCGAAATAGAGAGGTTCCCAACGGTGGTAGGGGTACTCCCGCCGGGCGATCAACATCGGCTGAAAGGGATCTTTGTTAGGGTTGTAATGACGTTACACTTTTTAAAGTCGACTTTTTGCTATTTATAAAGAATAAGTTCAAAAAACTCAAACCAACTGAGTCATCGCTCAAAAGTATGACACAAAGAAATATTAGAGCTGTGGTCATATGTTTTTTGCTGCTAATACATTCTAGGGAAAAGCTACATATGACTACATACGAAAAGAGGAGTTATGTGCGGATATATTGAATTTTGAAAAGAAACAAGATAGTTTTATTGCAAAAGTAAAACGTGCAGCAAATGATAATGTAAGCAAAATACTAAACAGGCGAATTCACGGGACCGAACTAGAACAATGTACTAAAATTACAACATAAAGTTTTATAGAAATGTTCCACCATAATCGTAAAACTTCATTGGAACGCAAAGGTAGAAATTAAATTTATTAGGGAAAAGCTTAGGGAAGTCCATTTTATTTTATCTCCTACGAAAATAACCAGGACACTAAACAAATTAAATAAATCCGGGTATTACGTCTTTAATCAGTCTTTGATTATTATATTCAGTTTCTTTTATCTTGCCATTAATTCTAATTCAAACGATTTCATTTGAAAGAAGATAAGACAATGATCAGTAAAATATTGTTGAAAGATAATCATCGAAACGCCTTATAAACCATTTTAATTGCTATTTTTAAAACCAACATAGGTAATATCACCACCACCACAACTAATAATTAATAAAACTATGACGATTCCTCATAACAGTTTTACTTTTGTGTTACAAAATGTAAATTTACTTTAACATTTAAAGTAAGAAAATTTCGAAATATTCGAAAAAACGGCTTAATAAAAATTCATAACGTTTTTATTTTAAAATGACTAAGAAATAAATAAACCCTTTCTACAATAAAATTAACTTATGAATATTAATAGATTAAGCCCCTTTTCCGAATACCTCCGTATTAGGTGTTTTTACTTTTATATTATATTTAACTACAGAAAAAACACCTTAAATACTTGTATATAAAATAATAACTAAAACTATTACAAATAACACATACCTCAATAACATTCGGTGCAGGTCGTATTAGCCAAGACTGCAGGCCGGGAAACCTCTGACAATGGGCACATACCTTCTGGTGGAAATACTTCGCGCGGTTCTCGTTTATCAAACGAACTAACCTGTTTGAAATTATTTAATTTTAAAAACTTAAAGCCTTTGTACATTTTGATCAACTTAATCTCGGAAAGAAAAGAAACCAAAATGTCCAAATATAAACTCATCTCTCATAAGAATCTCTCATAAGAATTCTATAGTGAATAAATTTCGAAAAATATGCTCAAAATTATATTCAACATTCTCTCCAAGGAAATGATATTATTTATCTCTTACTTGTATAAGCCTCCCCTAAGCATCCTTTGATCGTAAAATTCTATGGCATTTATTAATGCCATATTTTATAGGTGGCTTAAAAATTTTATAACTTTGAAGAAATTTACGAGATCAATTCATATCTTACAAAATAATAATAAAGATAAAGTATAGTCTGTAATAGGTACCAATTTTTATTACTAAATGGCCCTTTTGATAAATAAATAATTGATTTAAAAATTATTCAAACTGGTGAAGTAAAATCAGAGACTTGTTTGCCATTGCAAAATAAATATTTAAGACAAAAATGTGTTTGAGTATTTAATGCATATTGTCTTATTTTATAGAACCAATTATATTTTATAAACCAATTATTTTAATTTTTATAACGAGAAAACGTTATAAAAATGTCAAGAGCTGCAGTGAAATATGAAACACAAAGAAAATGAACGACGTTGTCCTCTTCTCTAACACAAACGTTCCATTGTTATGTACAAAGAGTAAATTGAATGGTGTTTGCAGGTGCTAGACATTATATCCTAGACAAAGTTCATTTATCAACTTACGTCTCTTTGTCGCGAGGTATCTCAACGCCCCTCTCCACTTCAAATAGGGGCACAACAAAGACCGTCTTAGAGAATATACGTCCCTCGTCTCGTTTCTTATCGCCCATAAGTTTCCTAACCATTGCCAGGAATTTCGGAGCTAATCCGTCGCTCGGTACCAACTCTATGTCAGACACTATGAAATAGTTCGTTCTTGACGCGTTCCTCGCTATATTCCTGCCCACATTTATAGGATAATCTAGACTGTTTTCTCGCCTGAATGTTGGTATATCAAAAAGGTCTAATCCAGCGCAATCGTTAAATATTAGTTGTGGAACAAACAACACTCTTCTGGGCATCTTAGCCATCATTCTTTCCACCTTCTTCTTTCTAACCCACTGAACATACTCTGCTCTCGTTTGATTGTTTAATTTTCTATATCTTTCCATTTTCTCCTTCAATAAGTCATCCAACGAAACATTCGCAGTTGTTGTTGGTATATCTGTAGTTACATCTAAGGGCTCTGGAATTCTCATTTTTGGTGGAAATCGTTTTGGGTAAAAAAGATGTAGTGAGACTTTGGACATTGCAGAGTAGCAGCTGCACAACTGACTCATAACTTGCATTGTAATATCCATGTCGAAATTTGGTACATATACCGCCAGGCTGATAGGGCCATCCCAGTACCTAGCTATTTCAGCAATATGGTATAGAAATTCTGGAGTAGCTTGAGTAGCGTACGTTAGGGCATTATACCTTGAATTATTCGCATATGCAGTTCCTTGGATAGCATTATAAATAACCCTGTAAGAACTGGCATTACCTCCTTCAGGGGGAGGGAGCTGCTGAATGTTCCTCCATTCCAATAATTTTGGTAGGCCATAATTAAACTGACAGTAGCTAGTATTTTCACTTGGCTGTTTACCTCTCAAAAACGTACCTGGAATATAATCGAAGTCGCCGAAGATTTTCGGCGAAAAATTTGGCATTTCTTGATGTTTGTATGCATAGAGCTGCAATATTACAGTCACAATTACTATAAATAAAGCTATTAGGAGAATAGTTGAATGTTTCCTCGTGAGCCGGTATGAGTAAGCCCCACATATTCTCAAGCATGTCGACATTTTCAATTATCATATCCTTGATTAGAACCAATTATTCACACACTTCTGTCACTTATTAATGAAACATGTTCAAAATCACTAATATTTTAAAATTTAACATATATATTATATGTTCAGCTTTTATAAATGCATTTAAGGGAAAAGATTTCATTATTGTTATTTTGAATGCACAGAATTATGCTAGTTCGCAATTATCAAAACACATCAAAATGTACCATCACAAACGACAGAACAACATATCTCGTGTTTTCCATGCCCAAAGTAATCCTCACTGAAATCAAATCACTTAAAACTTTTGGTTTTATTATTAGGAACACTGGTGTTTTATTTATTTCAAATAATTACGAAAATTCAGGACCAAATTTATTTTTCAAAGAAACATCAGTTTGACAAATGCGCGCGTCGCGGCGCAGACCGGATGCGCAGAGTGCCTTTCAAAAATCAATAATTTCCGCTTCATCCGTTGTCTACTGTCATTGATGTTTTATTTTTTTATTATTATATAGTAAAATAAATAATAATAATAATATAAGGAAAGCTGGAGATGTCTATTTATTTAATATCTAAGCCAAATGTAATGAAACTTTACGATCAAGAGTAAAATCTATATAACTATAATATATTTCATCAAATTAAGTATGTACGATGAGAAAAAATTCAGCAATAGAACAATATACTCAGGCAAAAAAAAAACAAAACAACATAGACAAAACCGTGAAATAAATAGTCAAATATAAGTAAATTAAAGCTTACCAATTCATTATTCAGATTAAGTCCTTCATTTTCATTAAACTCGTTTATCATCAGATAATCCTTTAAGGAACAGAAACAAAAGAAGGACTTTATCAATTATGGAAGAGGGATAAAAGAAAGACTTCAAATTAACAGATTAAAAATAAATTAATCATTTATTGGTTTTAACTTTATTTCCGGAACAAAAAAAAAACAATATACTTTAAATAATTAGTTGTATTGCGTTTGTTGGCAATTAGTTGGCTTGTTCGAGTATCTTTAAAGGGCATTTAGCTGTAACGGAAAGTAATCGAAGAGCACCGCGCCTGAGTGACAGACCACACGAACTCAATTTAAACTTTGTTTTCTTTTCCTGTTTCTGAGAACGCTTAATGTGGATATACCTTAAATTTTAATAAAGAGAAACCATGAAATTAATTAATTATTTAATTATTATAAATAAAATTATCGTTGTCTATATTTTTAAACAAATTATCATGCTTAAGATTAGTACAATATTTATCAAAGGTCAAAACAGAAACATTTCAACCACTAGGATTTATTCATGAAAAATTTTGAGGTATTTTTCATACCTTATAAGTATATTATTTTCATACAAATATATTAATACATATACAAAATATACTTTAACGAGTACCATAAAAGTTTACAAAGAAAAGTCAATGTACCTACGTATCAACACCCACTCAAAAACTGTCAAAAATTGAGAAACCTACTAAAAATATACAAGTATTACGTATTTATGTGTATGTAGAAGAACATTTACAACGAAAAAAAATTCAGTTATGCTCTGGCTCAGTCATAAACTTTAATTATTATATCCTATTTATTTCTATCTCTAACTTATAGGTATATAAGATTAACTTAATAATTCACTTCTTATTACATTTTGTCTTGTGATTTGCGTGTTAAATAAATCTACAATAGTTTTTTAATTGACACAGAATTTTTAAACACGAAAATAACATCAACAAGAATGACTTTTTACTCCTCTACGTCCAGAAGGTACATAAAACAAACAATTTCCTTCATTTATTATAGAAAGGTTCACACTTCTCCTCTCTCCAGGTTGTTGTTAGCCGCAGAACATTAAACGTCACGACGGAACTCATTGAAAAGCGACACGCCGTTTACGTTTCAACTTCATCGCCACCGACATTGACGCGAAAACGAAATAATACTTTTCAACTGAAAAATAATAAAACAGGTGCTATTTTCTCACGCTTATGTTGTTTTAAATGGAGAACTGTTTTTAAAGTTGTTAGTCTCAATATAAAAGAAGAAATATGGATACTTCAGGCTTTTTAGGAACGTTATATAACATATCAGAAAAATCTTTAAAACCTTTTAATGACGTCTTACTGTATTGAATTTTGTTACTGTAGTCAGATCTTGTTGTCGTGTCAATTCCATTTTATATTTTACATTTATTTACTGTTATCTATTTTTTATGTTCTTCATAAAAAATGCTTTATGAATACAATCTCAATTTGACGCTAATCATTCAATGCTCAATACTTTGACTGGGTTTAAATTTTCATAAATAAGCTCATTTAAAAAAAAAACCTCTAGGTAGTGTTGCTTTCAAAGTAAGTGGAGTTCGAATTAAACTCCACTTTCATCTTAAAAATTCATTTGACGTTTCGAACATAAAAATTGGCAAGCTCACATAGGTAGTTCGAAATAAAAATGTAAAAGCTTCGGTGCTTTTGCAAAATCTGGTAATCTTAACCCCATTTCCCTAAAAGTTTGGTGCTTTGATGTTCCGCTTCCGGTACACTCGACTCAACACAGGAAGTCGATAGTTTTAAGTTTTCAACACGCTATCGCTTTATTCACTGAAAGCTTTAAAGAACAGTCTTACTTCAGATTTACGATAGAAAACGTAAAATTATGGAAAAATCGATGAGCAATAAATTCAAAACGAACTTCAAGTTTGTTAAGCCGTTATATAAAAAAGCAAAAGTTAATGACCGTGGTAATGCAGTAAAGAGTTCGGCTCCCGTCAATTTTGATAGGAACGTAAAACGATTTGGCGACGACTTTAACGTCAAAACCGTTGTTACTAAAAGTGGTGCTAACGTTATAAACATAAAACGTAATATCAGCAAGGAATACAAAGTTTTATTACCTGGTGCTTGTGATAGTGAAGTTAATGCGGAAGACTTACAACATTTTAAAGATTTTGAAAAAACTCTTAGTAAACAATTCAATAATCGTGATAAGTGTGTAAGTGATATTAAAATGATGAACGATAATGAAACTAGTGGTAGTAATATTGATTTTACAAACAAAGTCGAAAGGAGTAAAGTATCAGGAACAGATCTGAATCGAACTATAATAAACCATAAGGTAGTAGAATCAAAATTATACAAAGAATACATAATTCATATTTAAAACTTATTTCCTGTGATGAAAATGATGAAATTATAACTGATATATTTTTAGATGCCCGAAACGTGGTTGAGAGTGTATCCTGATACAAAAGTGCCTGGAGAGAATTTATACTCGATTATTTTAAGATGTTTCCTGTGCCAACTAGGACTAGCCACATTTTTGATACTCTGGACTATTGTTGCAGTTTTCGTTATACATTCTTATGAAGGTATTCACGTACTTACATTTCAAAATATACATTTATTCTGAATTGATTGATTGCTAGAATCAATCTTAATGACACCTTCAATCAACGTTAAATTGCATTGAATGACGTCCCTATGGTCAGAACAATATCTAGCATACATGCTGCTTATTGCTGGAACTTGGCCTGTACACTGCCGTGCGCTTAGATGTCATAAGCTATGGCCACTTTGTATATTGTATTTCGGAGTGTTATAACAAACCAAAATACATGAAAGAGACTTAACCATTTGACTGGTCTAATCATATTAAAGGCGTTTACCGTACGTATAAACATAAACGCGTTTACGAGTAGAATTTCGATCGCAGAACGTCAAATTCGAGTAATACGTGCGCGTATTTGAGCGAATGAAAACGAGCAAACGAGCGAGCAAACACTTATGTACGCCGAAAATATTCTGAATACAAAATAAATCATCAAATTCATCTATTGCTACACTATTTTGCATAGATCTGTAGTACAAAATATGTCTCAATTTTTCAAAATCTAACTAACCAACCTCGGGTAGCCAACATCGGTTAGAATTGTGGGTTTTTAAGTCAAATGGACCAATTTTCTATTCGTAACAGCTACAATAGACATAACAAATTAGGCCCAAGGGCTTGCGGCGTTTTCGGTAAAGATAAGCCTATTATAGTCTAATGTTTATGTACAAGGGTGACCGCTTGATAAGTTAAATGTCCATTTCCTCGTCTGCTTTTTAACTGCGATAATGAAAACCTCTGAATGTGACATTCTAATTGAAAGACCTTTTTATTTTTATGTTGTTTTAAATTTTAAATAAAGATGTATTTAATTTTAGGACCGCAAGAAACGAAAGTGTCTGCACTGTTTGAAAAAGAACAAAATCAACTAGTTATTGATCTGGCAACGGAACTAAGACAGGTATTCCTTCTTCAGTTTTTAAACTTAATATATTTTTCTCAGATAGCTTAAAGTGCTCATTTTAAAGCTTAGATATTGACAAATTATTTAATACACATCTGACGATCTTTTTTCCTGAGGGACTAAAGACATTATCATTCCAAGAGTAAAGTGATTACCAGGTGTGCAAAAAACCAAC
>DVVJ01001579.1:0-11086 GCA_018234505.1 Junonia neildi neildi
GTTTGATGTTATACATTGTACTATACAGTTGTATTTCAAAATTAATTTGATTTTTATTATCTTATTTTAGATCGTGTCCTAAATAATAAATAGTTGAAAGATGTTATAGATGGTTGTTGTGTATATTTAAGTGTTGCAAATCAACTTCTTTTTTTTTCACTTGTGAATAGTTGCTTCTCATAGGTTTGTCAACTAATTTTAATTTCATTTCAAAAATTCCCGTCACCTATTCGAAATTTCTTAAATAAATACGGTTTAACCCAATCTACAGGGCAGGTGCACGGTGCGCCCACGCACACTTAAATTGATTCCTCATTATCATCACTATCGAGGGCAATATATAAAATTGAAAAAACGTTTCGGCTTTCAGAAGAAAGTTCCGTTTCGATGCCATTTCATATATTTAATGCATTATTTATATGAATGTTTAAATGATATCAATATAACTTAAATTGACAAATATTAAGAGATGGTATTAGAATTTACGTAATAAGTATTCTTAACATGGATCTTAAAACAGAACAACGTTTTGAATGTTAATGAAATTAACATTGATTTTTGTTCAGTGGCCGTATTGGATTTGTTGTCGTGGCAACTTTTTAAGGACTCATTTGCAATGTACATACTTATTTAATTAAATTGTGTAAAATCTTAAAATGTAAAGCTGTACATCCAATCTCATTTCTTCTTTCTAATTAAGAAATATCTCGTAGCATTACAATAGGCAATAAAAATTCACAAGATTCTCTTATGGCTATACGTCTATGTCTAGATGTCTTTGCATACAGATAAGGAGATTCAAGATTATCTATAACCTGACTAATTTCACCGTATGCATTAAACACGTTGAAACCGATAGATTCCCACGAAGCTGGATTAACAAGTTTGCGGACGAGAAATAAAAACGAATAACGTTACCTTTTTTTGCGTTTCGAAGTCGGTAAAGTCCAGTACTACCTCGTCTTTAATGTCTTTTAGAAATATCTTGTTCTCCTCACTTCGATCGGTGGGCAATAAAAAGCTTTAATACGGTGTCGGCGACCGATTACCCCTTCATTTGAATAAGCCCCCGCAATGGTATGGAAAATAAAGAAATATAAAACAAACTCTTCAGATTCAATACCCGAGATGTCTCACTGAATTGAAGATTAATCTTATCTTAAAAGAGCTAAAATACTCCATTACCATTTAAAAGATGTATAAAAGGAAGCTTTTAAATAAATCAGCGATAGCTTGCAAAATTATGCATACACTCTTCAAAGACGTGATGATCTTTAAATTTTAAAAGATAGATTGTCTTCAAATTCTATAAAATATATTGAAAAAAACTCGAACGTGAATAAACGTATTTCAAAATATATATACTTTATACTTTAGTAATCAAAATGTTGATACAAGATCGTTTTGAAGATTTTTTGCTTGAACTTCAATGATTCGATGCAATAAAGCGATATACGACTATTGTGATCGACATATGAAATATCGCAGGTGGGTATAAAGAGATTTGAATATGTCTGAAGCTTTTTGTTCGCCGCTTTTTATTATTGTTGTTCCATTAACAGATTTTATTGCTTTGAAAAACTCGCTCGCTGCACCAATTGGTATCCAACGGACAAATGAAACGATGGTTTTTATTGGAGTTCTTCAAGGATCAGTTTTATGACCGCATCATTTCATAACCTCATCTTACATCGAATGTTCGACAATTAGACATATATCGGGACCAAAGAATCAAAAGTAGCAGTTACGAAATTAATACTTGATGTTTAATGTCTGTATTGTTAGTGAAGTTTTTACAGAACTTAATAACACATTTAACATGTCTTCGTCGTCTTCTTTATTAATTTCCCAGACATCAGAACCGTTCGTCAGATCGAGGTGAAGCTAATTAGTACAGAAAGAGCTGTTAGCTTATAATTATCATAGTTTGAAGACCGGGCGGGACCGGTGTTCGGCGTCTGATTCAGGGCACGTAGTCTCTTATTAAAGGATCTCGCCTTAATATCGAACTATAATTTATGTTTCTAATAAGAAATAACGTATTTTAATTAGCTATTTAATTAGTTTTTGTAGGCATGTTTATATATTTAACACTTTGCCACCTTTATATTTAGCTAACTAAAAATATAATTAAAATGATATTGTAAGAAACAAAATTACGTCTTAATAATATCTTCATAATATTACAAAAGCTATGATGAAATAAAGTTATGATATAAAGAGAAATGTAAAAATAAAAGATGAACACGATAAACTAAAACGATATAAAACATTTGAAACAAGAAAATCGGTAGCAGATGAAAGACGCTTCGGCATTGACCTTATCTCGCTGAGAGCACGTTACAAATCGATTCTGCGGAGCCAATGGGACGCGAAGCAAACATGGCGGTCGACGACCCGCCTGCGCCCGCGCACAATTTGCATACCTAGTCGTTACATCACGAGTGACCATAACTAGTTTGACGATATGATTTGTTCGTGTCTGAGGGCATGAGGACCTTGTTAGCGCATCATGTTAAAATTTCCTTTGAAAATACTCGAAGAATTATTCGAAATGGTCTAAATTGGATGAAATAGGATCTTAACATGAAAGCTAATTTTTACCTTATAGGAATAACAAGGGAATAGTCCTTTATTATTTGAATAAGGTAGGTTTTATTGCATTAACAAAAGTTATTTATTTTCATCGCAACAATTTTTAAATACTATACAATCTCACGCTAGTCAATAGTTTCAAAAAGATGTTTTGTATTTTAAATTTCAATTTGTAATCTGTTTAAGAATTTATAAATCTGTTATCATCAATCATTCTCATCATATGAGCTATTAATTTAATTTTTTATTGTCGTTGCGTAAAATATATCTCAATGCTACTTACTTAGAGTCCAGACATCATAATTTGAAAATTAAGTTATTCAATAAGCATGATATGTTCAAAGGTTAATAATGTTTTTTTTGTGATAAAAATAATTTTGCAATATATTCTTATAACTACATGACATGTTCTATGAATATACCTTTTTATAGAATTATACTTGTTTCTATTATATTTGAATGATAACATTCAGTCTAATAGAGTAGCGTTGTATTTAGGTCTATTAGAGTGGCTGTGAAAATGTGCTACGTTAAAATTATTAAGAGCTATAAAACTACAGTAACTTAAGCCCGTTTAAATTGCGTCCAAGCAAATTACGGTGAAATGTTCAACTCAATTGAATTGTGTTATTTCGTTCAGCTCTGGATCACCCAACTTAAGGAAAAGCTCTATAAGTATAGGACACTGAGACAGCAACACTTTATTGAAAAACTGAAACAGTTACAGTTTTTATAATAAGTAACTCTTATACCTTCAAAGATTTGAGATAAATATTTGCAGCAACAAAGTCAGTTGATGACTCAACATCGGACACTATTAAGGTATTTGCTTATTTAAGGGGAATTATCCAAGCATTCCTCAAGGATCCTGCGAGTGCACAACCGGTGGTTAGGAGCGGGTCGGAATGGTAGCCCGGGGCGGTCGAGCCAATCTCGGAACAGCGGCCATTGGTGCCCGGGGCGCGAGAGATCTTTCCCACAAACCCGTTACGGCCGTTCGTTCTGATATTAAGATTGGAAACGTGGCCAAATTTTGCCTCTTGAAATGGATTTTGCGTGGAGATAGTTTTAGAACAAATGCTATTGAGAAGGAATTGCATGCTAGCTGTAATGTAATATAATTTATTAACGGTAGGGAATACGTTCCGCATACATTCGCCTAGGCAATGTGTAAGTCTCATGAAATATTTACCTGGAAACTAAATAACTCATCTGCGTAAACAAACGAAAGTCTGTGAATTTATTTACAAAATCATATTAAAAAGCTGTAAGGTTTTTCTTGTAGCATACAAATTACTCTCAATGAATTTGGTAACAATTCTGAGGATTTTAGAAACGTAGTATTTTCTTCACGTCGTTTTAATGGTTTTAACATTTAGGCACTGAACAGGGTAATCAGTACTATATGGGAAAAATAGTTTTAAGTAAATATTCCTCATTTCATTTACATAAAGTTATTGAAACAATATGAAAATAAAAGTCTAATAACATTGAAATTTTGAATATAAATAGTCAATTTGTCTTGAAACCATTATTAGAAATGTTGTAACAATTTGGGACCTTACTCCGATGAATACGATTGACCATAAATAGCTATCGCTGTCATTTACAATGTTGTTCGAGTGTCGTTGGGACTATTTGCATATAATGCTAAGCTAAGATGTGGAACAAAGATCGAAAGAATGTGACCGGTGCTTAAAAAAACTTTGAATATTTAAATTATCATTCGTATGAATTTGTAAGCATTTACAGCATATTTAGTTGATGATAGGTAAGATATTTACAACTATTTTGCATTTGCTGCACTTATTCAATCAAGTTTTATCTAAGGTTAAATAAAGTGTTAAATTTTTCACCCAATCGGTTCTTGCTCACAGAACTGCTTCAACATTGCTTCATTAATTCACACGAGTCATCGCAAGCCGAAGTGGTTCCCAAGACATGTAGTTGATTTCTTGAGGACTACTCGAGTTGTTGCGCCGTTTAGCATGCTGATCTGACCCCGCTCGATCTCATTGATCCGATATGAGATTAAACTGAATGTTTCCATTTTGAATTTGCTCTGGTGCCCATTTGAACTCGCACCCGGATGTCATGTTTTTACATTCTGTTCTCTTGTTACCGTACGCGGTCGTGTCCTCGTGTTCATGATTTCTTCATTCTTTATGGACAGTGTTATTGTTATTACGTTGTTCTTCTTTGTTGTCTTATATTTAGATTTTTTCCTAACTTTTTTTTTATTTTTTAATATTATTTTTAGAAGGCGTATAATTTATTTGGAAGTGCTTAGATAAAAACAAAAGCTATATGTAAGCAAATTTTAACAAGCGATTCGGTTGACCAAATTGGCGGTATAAAACGAAAATAAATAGTCACAATTTGAAGGTTCCATTTTTCCATCAATAAATATTTAAATCACCGACTATACCGTCAAACTTAAAATAGTAGCTCAAAGATTAACATGGTTTTTCCAAAACATGGAATTCGCAATAAAAAAGTGTGACAGATGCCGTACGCCGAAAATTGTGTTTTCCAGCGATTGTGTATTCCAATCACAGCGTAACGCTTCGTTTGTTTACGGTCACACATATCCAATGGGCGATTGTGCCTACATTATTGCTATTATGTTACACGGTATGATTTTAACCTTGAAATTTCGTTCAGCGTTCTAATTGTCTAAAAGAGTAAAAAAATACAAAAATGGTCGCATTCGAGTCCGCTTGTTACTAAGTGTTCGTTTTGTTCGGAGCGCCCGAGGGCAATCATGTCTCGGTATAATAAAGGGCTGCGCACGTCCTCCTGCTTTAAGATTTATAGCTACGAGACCCGCCGACATCGGCGCGTATGCCTTGCGTTTGTCACACCATTATCACGATCTCGGCCTGATACAGAGTCGCTGTAATTGCCAAAGTGATAACTTTTTGGGACGTGTTCCCGAGTAAATTAGCCGTAAACATTAAAGGTTCCAATTATATCAATTGTGAATAAATTTTCAACACGTGTCGGATGAGATGTATTCAAAATATCTGTTAGCTGTGGACCCCTCTATTGTTACATATTCATCGTCCCATTTCCACATGACACGATTACGCCCATTTCAATATTTATGTTTATTAATAGCGATCGTATCTCTTTTGTTCTTGTTTCAAGAGTTTCGTTTTCGTTATTTATTGCTACGATCATAGTAAACTTTATTTTAATATAGATTTATTTGTAATGCAATAATAGTAGGAAGTAATAAATATTCATGACCATGGAGTACTTTTAACTGATCCAATCTTTAAATGACGTGTTAACAAGTCATCGTACATGCAAAAAAACGTAACGATTTTTTATGTAATACAATATTAGAAGAGTCAGTTTACTGTTTACGCTTAGGTATGAAAATTATAAAGATATGATCGTAAAATTCTATTTGCTGTAACAAAAAACCGGGTTCTCAGGCGCAGCATATGGTTCTCGTCATACGTTATCTGCAATCGGCCCACCAAGCGCATTTCAAGCTCTGACGCGATTCCTGTAGGCTGCTAAGTGGTCTTATTAATCTCGTTCACTGCTTAATTTATGTAACACAGTTGAGTTAGTGTGTATGAGCCTTTTTAGATAAATCGCATGGCTGATCGCAGTAGCATCATTCGTATCTGATTTCAAATGATATTATTTATCGACATCCTCGTTACTAACATTAATACTGTCATTCAGAATAGCTAATAGTAATAATTCGTTAATGCCCCGATTAATTACACAATTTGTAATATAAAAGCGTACTAAAAATCGATTTTATTTGGAACTTAGTTTGCAATTCATGACGATAATTATCTGAACAGAAAACGATTTTGTAACCGATGAATGTTCGACGATAAATTATGGTCTGTGTGGATAGCAACTTAGGGACACATAAGATCCAGTACAGGGGTGCCCGGGCGTTGCACGGTGCACGTGTGTGCTGTAACTCGATCCCCGCTTGTAGATAATAATTCCATATTGTTGAACCGGAGCTCGGGGCTCTTTCGCACAATGAGACGATAGGGTCGCCAATGAATGGATGTCTCTCCGGAGATAATCGTCGCTTTTATGTTGTAATTTAGACATAAGGTAAATACAAGACCATTAAAGATCATAGGTATTTAGAAGATGAGCTTTTATATCTCAATATGGTCTCGGACCTCTTTGGTATTCAGATTTCTTAATTATGCTGTCTGTCTGCTGTTTAACTTGAATGAAACTGCACTAGTGTGTGTAAATTGAGATACATGCTATTTTTCGTTCTAGGTATAATCAAGGTTTTTAAGCACGATAGTTCCGTTATTGTCAAAAATAAATTTGAAAAAATGTGAGACAGTTACCATTGTTGAAGAAAATGTTATTACTATTTCCAAAACATCACATTAAAATAAGACATTTCAAAAAACATCAAAAGTCATAAACGACTGTTCCCGTTAACGTGAAACTTGTTAAAAAACATGATCACACGACTATCTTCAAAGAACAAAGGGTTCATTACCCTTACACTATGAGAATGGTTCTGTAAAGTGGACGTATAATAATGAAACGTAACGCGATGACGGCTTATCTTCTCATTATGATACACGAAACTTGGCTTCATACGCGTTACAAGTGCCCACGTCGTCTTGTGGTGTCATTTCACGGATGTTTTTATATTGTACTTGTGTAAGTATAGCTCTCGAGTCGTTATTAACATCTATAGCTTCAAGAATTACATTTATCTGTTTGTTTATATCATGCTAAGCACCTTTATTGTCATTTAATCTTAATGCATCTGAATTAAGTGCTTGTTTGTTTACTTTAGTCTAATCGCTAACCCAACAATTTGTTTCTTTGATTTCGATAGAAGCTTCAAATTTCAAATTTATTTTTGTGTTAGAGAATTTATTATGAATGAATAATTATAATTCTTTAACGGAACTAATTCTACAAGGAAAATTTACAAGATATTATATCTTTTTGTTAAATTTGCATCAGACTAAAACAGATACATTTTAATTAATATGTTAATCTATGTCTTATTGTTTGGCTCGATGGAAATTTTTCGTACCATGTTTTGTCCGTGTCGTTGATCAAGGATATTTTTTATTGTTCACCGTTCAAATTAGGCTTAATCATGATTTCTGTTGCTATTACATTTCGAACAATTTGTAGCGCACAATGCTGTGTCACCTTGGATCACGTTCGGTTCAATCCTGTCATCTATTAGACGCGTTCAATGGGGATCGGATGCGGATGCGATCATGGGTTACCATAGACTAAATTGATGTAACAGAGAATTCAGCACAGGGACTTTATTTTTCAATTACTACTATTCCAAAAACAGTAACATTTGTTCCGATTTATCCCCTTTTCGAATTTAATGTCATATTCAATAATATCTCCTTTATAATTTATATTCAGAAACAATTATTTTTTCAATTTGATAATATTCTGATGAGAACATCACATCATCGTAAATTATATTGTCATCGAGTGAAGGCGCCAATCGCCACATGTTCCATAAACACGAAAATAATAAGTTCGCTGGAATAACAAGTTGAACGTAAATTCCTATCGTCTTACTCTATGGCCGGTACGCAAGCTGCGCGCGCGCCGCACACGTCCACACACGCGTACACACACACGTGCGCCTGTGTGGACGCGTGGGAACGCGGGACGCGTGCGCCGATACTGACGCGCTTTGTGCATTATTTAAACGTATAAAACGTTTTTGGTGTAAATACACCCACGTAGTATCTTTCTAAAAATGTAGGCCTCTATATCTTTAACATTCTAAAATTTCCGTCTAACTGTACTTTACTGTTTTGGATATGATTTGTATTGAGATTCGTATCTTAAGCATAGAGTGGAAATAGTTGCATATTTTATAATTCTTAACGATTTTTATTGAATTCTTTCTAGCTAAAACGTTGATAATTTCCCTAAACAACACGAATGTCCACATTTTTGGCTCATTAGCTTACTTTGTTCGTTTTCTCATCAAAAACATCAGAAGCTGTACTGCTGTAGTCAGCTTTCAGTCTTTCAATAATATTATCATATTAACGTTATATAAAGTCTAAACAATCCACGGCGTTCGCTAATGTAGCCGAACTTGCCTTAGCGGCTCCTTTCTCCTCAGCGGAGCCTGATCAGCGATAACGTGTGACTGGCACGATTCGACCTTGATCACTGGTCTACTCTAGTGCCATAGGTGCAATCTCGTCTGAATGTAAATTTTAAACTTTAACTGTTTGATTTACTTTATGTCGTTTTGTAATATCTCGTCTACTAAGTCTGCATTAAACATTATTCTATGATAAACTTTTGACTTTGATGCAGTATTGCATATTAAGATTTAGATCTTCTTCAAAAAACTCCTGTAAGAAACTTCGAATATATCATTTCAATAAATGCAACGTCTATTAATAGTTTTTACAATTAAGTCATCATCAGCAGTCAAATAATGTAACTTTTTTGCGATCTCAAATCGTTTTTGCTAAGTTTCAATTAATCATTCTAATCTTACGGATCCTTCATCGTCTTTTGATTTTTTAACATCTATGTTGTAAAGAACATGAGATACAGACTAAAAATTAAGACTCAAGTGTGTGGTTTTAACTAAAATAACACCTACACGTTCAAAGATATGATGGACCTCCATGCTCTCTTCATTAAGTGGACCCTATACAATCCCCTTCATATATCCATTTCGTTTTATTCCCTGTTGGCCGCGACTTGTTTATCCCTAATTGCCCTTTGTTAAAGAGAGAGCATGGATTACAATATGAATAAATTAGTGTTAAAAATTCAATGTGTTTGGTACAATGCAATTAGTCTTTTAATAACTTTTATCAGTGTTGTGGTATGTGATTTGAAATTGATTATGATTGTTGAAAACAATTTTAAATATAAGTTTTTACTTCTCTTTGTAAGTAGAGATTTATTTTAAAAAGCTTTAAGCTTTTTGATTGATCTCATTGGTCGTTAATAGGTACCTGTAGACTCATGCTCAACATGGATTTATTTTGTAAATGATTAATTGATTAAAAATAATAAATAGAATAATATACTTAAATTCAAAATTATTTCTATTTAATTAAATTCAATATTTTTTCAATCGCAGTCTTCAAAGGAGTTCCAGCAATTTTAGCCAGACTTCCATACCATATGCAACAGCCTGTTTCGTCTAACATCCTACCCACCTCTCCTCTTACAGGACATTAATATCCGTATAGATAACCTCAGGTCAAAGTTAATCTCGGTCACCCGTCCCCACCGCTACCGTGGCCACGCCCAGCGGACTGCGCTTGCGCCGCTCTCTCACCCAATCGCGAAACTGAACTAAAGTGATCTACTTGTGTTATTGCACTTCTTACTTTGTTTGTATATGCTTTATGGGTATTGTAATCTTGGTTCAAAGATGTTATTTGAGAACGACTGTAAGGTGAATTGATTTAGAAAATCGTATAAAAATTGATCCTTAAAATTATAATCACCACGATGTGATAAGATAGATAATTTGCTGCTTTTATTAACAACGTATTATAGAAAATTTATGTTTATTCTCATGAGGTGTCGTATTCAACCGTTTGCAACATAGTATTATTATTTATTAAACCGCGAAACTTTATAGCTTTCTAGATCGATGCTATCAATTCCGCAATCAAGTTTATGTCCCAGGACATTCTCGTAAGGTTAGGAAATGAGTTTTAAACCCTTGTCTTTTGTTATAACGTCAATTACTTGCTTCGTGAGGCCTTATCGGTTGTCTAAGGGCTTATCGCTAAGATTTACAGGTAGTGGGAAGTCCGGCACGAAGGACCAATATTTTATTTGCTATATTCCGTTCTGCAAAAAGTAAAAATAAATACAATTTAGAAATAATCTTTTATCTTCCTATATATTGATTATAATATCTATCTCAATATGTATGATATGTAAATAGCATTCATATGTATATTAAATGTATAAAAAAATCGTATTTTATATTTCGCATGGCTTTATTTAGCAAAATATCACAATATTAATCAACCAAACCATCTACTCACTGATAAAGAAGCTACAAAATCTACATACAAAGACTAGAAATAGAAATAAAAGACGTTTAAAATGGGTATTTTATTTGCGCTGGCAAAAGTGTTACGACCTGCGCCGGCGCAGAGATGAAGTATGGTCAAGCTTTGCCACCGCTACCGGGCATAAAGTTTTATTGCGCCTTTTTATCTCTGAAAGTATGATATATGTAATAATATTGTAAATGTGAAATTGTAATTTGCTAGTTGCGAAATAGAAAAAAACGTGGTCATATTTTTGGGAAATAAAGGTTGAATAATTTGTTTATATTTCATTTTATTTTTATACTAGCTGACCCGGCAAACTTTGTTCCGCCTTAATGTCAATACATAAGCTGATTTTTTTTTGTTCTTTTTTTGTCCTATGTCCTTCTCCTGGCTCTAAACTACCTCCCTGCCAATTTTCAGCTAAATCGGTTCAGCCGTTC
>DVVJ01001580.1:0-11085 GCA_018234505.1 Junonia neildi neildi
GTGTGTGTATGTGTCTGAGTGTATTATTAGATATAATTTATAAAAAAATATATCTCAAGAATCGTCGTCTTTAAGGTTCTCATGTCGTATTGAATACGGTCGGGGGTTTAATAAATTTTTCAAATTTACACCTGTTTTTTAAGGTCGTGTGCTAATTTTTTCAAAATTCATGTTATGCTTAACGTCGGAGCAAATTTTTAGGACACAAACAAATTCGGAAGAAATAAGATCAGTTAAGTTTTATATCTGTCAAATCGCGGTCTTCGCGGAAGAGGAGGATATATTTATTAGATGTGTTTGTTGTTCCTTTAAGGTTTTAGATTTATCTAACGATATAAGGAATACCACAAATTAGTTTAAACGCATTTTTTTGAACTCTTTTCAGATTTATTATTTCGAACGAAAACTATTTCAAACATCTCCAAAGACAAAACGTGTATATCTTTATACACGTTTTGTCTTACCCGCTACTTAATTAAGTCGAATAAAACTGTAAGGAAATTTATACGTAAAATATTCGCTGTAAATGAATACCTTGTTTCCATAAAAAGTGTTTTGAAATTTAATAACGCATCATTTCGTCGATTTTCTCGTTTCATCAACTCGTGAAAAACTTTACCGTTCGATATAATCTCATTGACCTAGAAAAAACGGGTTTCGAGAAATATAAAAAAAAATATTGTATATTTATCTTAATTTTCAACGTAATTATTATATCACGTTTGTTAATATACGACCTCGAGCAACCTTATTGATAATGCCGCTTTCTGATAAGCGTACTAACGTTCATAATTAACTAGCTGTTGCCCGGGGCTTACAAACATCAAAACCCCATTTCACTCCCTTAGGGATTGTGATTATAAAAATACGTTCTTAGAATATGCCTTCGTGCACAATAACTATATGTATCCCACAACCCAAACCGTTACCTCTTACTTGGTTTTAGCTATGATCAGTCAATCAGTCATGATATCCTATAATAATAAATAGTAGTTAACAGATACTGTCCAATTTGAATTGAAGATTTATGTTTATGCGTTTCTTATATTCTATGACATGCAACCCAATCCGGGTTGCATGTCATTTGCCGGCCAACTTATGACGATGAAGTCACATTAATTTGCCACGGTTTCCTACAAAACTTTTTTCAATACCGTCAACCAGGAGATGGTTTAACGACGATCCTTGCAAGTCTAGGTTACAGCATTGGTAATATTTTCTATCACTTAAAACAAATTTTCTAGATGAAAAGTGCTTTAGGGAATAGTCAAGATTGGTATATTAAAAATTTTCAATGATTGTATCACCAGTACTACTGAGAAATTGAAAAACAGACTGAGAGACAGACATTCGCATTTATTGTATCAGTTATTATATCAGCCACTGCTTTCTGATAACCTCACAAATGTTTATACTTAATTACAATGCTATTAATAGCGGTTACGTGTTTATATCTTAGCAGAGGTCAGTTAGGATATACAATCATACGTGCGGTTGATATGACGTACAAGTCGTAACGAGAGAAGATCTTCTGCTTACAAATATAAGGATATTAAGTTATTATAACATTGAAATGAGGCCGCAAAAGCAACAAGACCCTAACCTACATTTTTTTACAGAAACAGAAATTATGTTTAAGTCATTTGATTTACAAAATCGAATGACTTAAACATAATTTCTGGATCTATGAGGAAATGGAAATGAAGGCTGCGTTATAATTTTAGAAAAAAATCTGTCAACAAGAACTGTTTGAAAATTGGATATCTCAAATATTTCAACTCTTATATAGTTGACTTTTGCTCTCATAACTACAAATATTATTGTACAAATGATAGAGTTTTATCAGTCTCGAGTCTGAATTTATGAATACGAAAGTAATTCGATTGTAGATGTCAATTGTAGAAAATAAAAAAAAGTACAAAAAAGTAAAGAATTTTTGAGAAAATTCCGGATATTCCTGGAAATACGGGTCGAATACAGAATCTCCTTTCTTTTAAGACTGTGTGTGAATTAACAGAAAGTTGCATTATGACATTATAATGTATAATCAATTCAAAAAATCCAATCACATTTATTTCAATTTAATATCTTGGATTAAGATAAATTAAATGAATTGTTAATTATAATTATTTATTAATATAAGGGCTCGATGTAATCAATATTACCGGCCGAGAGGAAGACCTTTGTAAAGGCCGATGGAAACAGGTTCGTAATGATTCATAAGAAATTATTGTTGAACTTGAGATACAATACAATCGCCTTATACTATCGTATTTATAGGTAGTATCAACGATATAGTCGGTTCCGAAAGTATTTGTTTCTTGAAATTTTTTTGGCCTTGCGAAAACGTAATCTGAAATTTTTTTAAAAGACAAATTCCGTAAGTCGCAAATGATTTGTAACCATCCATTAAACTTCAGCCTCTAAAATAGATTTTCATGATATACAATACCTATAGCCCAAGCCAAATGTCATACTGTACATCTTCATCTAAGGAAGGTATATTAAAGCCAGAAGATTTCACTACAAGATAATACATCAATAGATATTTTAATTTGCAATTATGAAGTTGGCGACAAAAGTTAGCAGTTGCGCCAAAGTTGGTTCAATATGGTAGTCGTGACATTTCACCATTTCATCGGTAAACAAAACGGCGATGATAGGAAAATAGGATAAATCTGGCATGCTTTCATCTAAACTCTTGATGAGAAAAATCATGTTGAGTTCCAATGTGAGTTTCTTTTTCGCATATTATCAGAGGTAGGTAAAATTTCAATTAATATTCACTAACATTAACATTCAATTCAAAGCCAGGCTAGCATCGAAAATAAATAAATAATATGTAATAGGTATATCCCCGTAACTGGTTGCTAGTTTTTTAGGTTAATGGTTGCGTATCACTCGCAACCTTGTCCAGAAGGTTGCTCTTTATCAATCGAAGACAGCACTTACGTTCAATTTGCAACTGAACAATATGCTATAAGTATTTCTTTTCGATGCGATAATATTTTTTCTCGATAAGACTAAAGACTATTGTTTAAAATGTACTTGCTTTGAGTACCTAATACGAAAAGTAGATTTATTTTATGATTATACAATATGGAGGGTTTAAAAGTTAAGGCTGTATAGATTCACCCAATTTTATCAAACTTACCATAAAGGACACGGACCTCAAATAAGTTACATTTAATCAGCTATGGTTTGTTTTTATTCTGTTAAAGATTCTCTTTAAAGGGCTTATATTATTTATATAATTTCGTTACAATAACTACTAATTACACCTAAACTCACCAAGACCTCGATACCTAGAAGAATAAACTTACTATACAAATATCTTTCTCGAATCAATCAAAACAGCTATCATCTCCAACACCACTTATAGTGAGCACTCTCTAATGGTCGTCATAATTTTAGGAGATTTAAAAGTGCCGGGTCGTGGGAAAACATTAAAAAAAACCAGACTAGATATTAAATTAACATAGTTCTCTTAATTTTGAAGGATAACAACTATTACTATTTATTAGTTCACTATGTTTAGCGATAAAGTTTGAAAAAATGCTTCCTCATACCGTATTTAGGTGTACCTTATGTAGTTATCTAAAAAATTGGTTTACCTTACAAGGAATTCGGCCATCCGTTAATTAGCTGTTATCGAATCTATAAGTAATCTATAAGTAGCTTTATCGGGATAAGTTAATATACTATAGTGAGGTTTTCAAGAGACCTGATGAAATTGTGCCGTCCCTTTATATTGCCCGCGTACATAAAAAGCTAAAAAGATTGTTTAAACGCAATCATCTAATGCTAAGTGTAACAAGAGCGGATCAGCAATTTTTTACCCATCAAGCAGATTGTGAGATTTAATACATATTATCTAGTTCTTTATATTTTCCATATTTGACGATGATGTGAAAAATTCACTGCCTAACTCTTTTTCTTATCACGTGCATCGTATCATGGATATGGATTTAGACTTACTACAATAGTCTCGCTATATATTTGTTTACATCGAAACTGAGATCCAATTCAAATTCCATATTTATATCTCTGGCGTCCGTCCCATTTGGCAGAATACCATTACATTAATTTTATGCACAGAAATGCGCTACAAATCGATGTTACATGAATTAAATTGCTTGGTACAAAGTAGCGAAATAATTGGTGTTTGTATGTTGACAGTTGTGTAATTGGTTTTCGCGTGTGATAAACAAGTGATTCCTATTTTATAATTTATTTTCTGGTGACTCACACTAAATGTGTCATAGCATATATATTAATTGTCTGTTGTTATTGTTTTGTGTACAGTTTTATAATCTAAGTCCAAGGATGTGCCTTGTGTTGATTTTATTTGTACTACCACGGATATCTTCAAAGCAACTCATCTGTTTCCTTACTTGCATTTTCTTAGCAGTGATATCTTTTTATAAGTTTGCTTTGCCAGTAAAACAAGTAGAGGAAAATAACATAACGTATTCATCGCGGCACGTCAAAGAATTTTTCTACGGAAAAATTTTCATTTACATCGCGCTTTGTTCTGTCCGATGTTACGTGGTGAGCAATCTACGACGTCTCATTAGTGCCTGATGTCGTACGTCGATGATTTTATAAATCTCTCCACGTAAATAGATTTCCGTTAAATCCCTTATTTGTCGTATACTAATGACTAAATGATCTTTTGTATTCGAACCTCGTCTGCCCACCTGCTTCCAACTTACAAGATGCCACAGAATTTTTTTAATGATTCTACGATATCATTTATATTAATTAGGCAATTAATTATCAACATTCGTCGTAATTATACAAAATGTAATCATTCGGAATTTTTCATCTTATTAATAAATATGTGCAAATGTGTTGTTCTTTTTATTAGTGGTATAGTAGTACTAATTCATTCTGATTAAAATCTTAGCGTCAGTCTGTCTACGTGTTATGACATTTTACAACAACATTATTAGTCGTCTATTTTATATTCAATTTTCATTTCCAAGATAAAGTTGTTGAGAATATAAATTAATTAATTGACTCGATAAAATCATGCCATTACGGTAAACGAAGCATGAACGATGTAAACAGATGACACGTTTTAAAAATATTTTGTGCTGAACTTTTAGCTACAGATAGGACTATTTTCTTTTCATTGAGATATTAATTTAGCTTGTTATTAAGTAACTACAAATAAAAATTACGCGATACGGTAAAAGTGACGACTCATTACAAAAACAAAAAAAAAGTTTAAAATAAATCATATCACCAAACACATTACATAAATCGAAACACTCACAATAACTAGTAAACGCATAAGACGTTTAATTACAGCTAAAAGTGAAACGTGTAATGTTATGGAACTCATAAAGTTAAATCGCTCGACGATGTAATTACAATGCAAAGAATCCAATTTCACTTGTCATAAACGTTGACTGTTTATCATTTTACCCATTAGCTGGGTACCGGGCGATCCGTGTACCACGATCGGCGATCCGCGACGAATCGACGTGGTAAGAATCGCGAACATTCTGGGATCACGCACACCACACACCGAACGCGACTTAAGATGTCTTTAGACTAAACGAACAAATAGCTACAGCTGGAACATTATTTCGAAATCTTTAGAGTGTAAACGAAGCAACGAGCAAGAATGAGAATAAATAACTAGTATTACCGTACAAGACTTGCTTAGATCGATAACGCTCTAAGCAAGTGCTCGTGCACTCTAGTACCATTTACATCAAGCAAACGAGTAGTCTAAATGTTCTAGTATCTTTTAGAACGCCGAACAATAAAAGAATGCTCGATGTCTGTTTAACACTAAAACAATTAGAAAGGGCATAGAACGACACTCGTTCGCCTAGTGTAAATTATGTTACTCCGTGCCATATCGGTACACTGTAAATCGTCCGGTGTAGATCTAACTTCTTAAACACAACCATCACTTTCGGCGTACGAGCACCGAAACTTTCCCGATGTGAAACATGATTGTGCATGACGACGCGGAATCATGTTCATCTCGAAGACGAAGAGGCGACTCGCATTTGCAAAACCGTATTGGAAAGTTGTCAGCGGATGGAAACTTAAAAACCAGTGAAAGTCTGGTTGTAACGTAATATTCTTTAATAAATAAGTTATTAGTGATATGCAATATATGCTGATCCGTTAAAATAGAAGAGGGTAAAATGACCAATGTGTGAATATATTTTCAACGTTTTTCAGCTAGCAGCAAAGTGCGTGGTATTTTTGTTCGAGCTGAAAATATAGAATAAACCTGTACGTATTTTGCGGTTCTGTTTATCGTAAGTAGGTACAATTTTGGCTTAAATTTATGTTCACGCGTCTGTAGCGTAACACTGAAAATTTCCACGTTTTCCGCGTACGATCTGATCAAGGCAACTTCTAATGATTTTTATCTTTAACGTTCAGGTAGCAAAGAATTATTTAACTATACTTACGCACCCGGTTACGTGCGGTGTTACGATCGTCCCTCGTCGTGTTTTATTGCGATACGAAACGGTCGGGTTGGCAGGAGCTGGCGAAACGCTCTTGATAGCTCCATATTGATAATTTTATAACCGCGTTATCGCTAATTTATTAGACAGTGTAATGCACGGTCTTCCGCCACTGTATGTAGAATTGGTCATGTATTTTGGTGATTGTTATTTCAAATTATGATACATTATCAAACCGTTCTGGGTTTATCAAATCTTATAAATAGACGAAAATGATAATATTTTTCAAATAAAATAAAGACACAATTTTCTCAATTTGTTCTAACAATATCAGGAATTACTTTTCGTGTTGTACCGAACTATAATAATTAAGTCAATCAAATAGAATACTTTAAGAACGATCATAACAATACAGCAACATACAATCCTCTTGAAAACTATCGAACAACGTCGATTTTGTAATATTATTATCAACAATTCTCAATGAGAATACAAACGCAGACCGAACGTTTAGGCCCATTCAACTGATAAAAATCATCTCTCATCAATTCGGTCCGCGGTAGCCGTACTTTCAATTAGCTAAATTGATGTGTGCACTGCACATAGATCCACTGAGGCGAGGGGACCGGCTTAATTCAATCAATCCAGGCTCACGCTTGGCTCCGCATCTCCCTAACCGTTCGTGTCGGATTACGTTATCACAGCTGGTTTAAATTTAACACCTATGGGTTTTGCAACTGTTGTTTGTCTATGTATGTTTATCATATCAGAAAACAATCCTTTTTCCGTCAGGATATGCCCTGCGCCTATGCGTAAATATGCTAAGCAGATTACGAATTAAATAGTATCTATAAAAGTAACGACATTTAATTATAACATAATTAAAATTGAACAGACATAAATTAGAAAAATTTCTTCTGTTTTTGTTCTCCTATCATGTGATCGTCATGTAGATTTATGTATTCACATCACTAGACAGACTTTATTATATTCCAGTTTATAATTATCCTTGTTTTGTATAACAGTTCCCATGGGATTTTTAAAAAATCTATAAGTTTATTACTACTACTATAAGCGTTCACAAGACGTTTAAAATCAAGCCGACTGTTTTGTTTCTAATCTAATCTAGATACGCTTATTAAAAAAAATTAAAATTAAAAAGAAACGAAATGTTTGAAATTTTGTATACCTAATTTAAGATTATATAGAGGAACAACCCATTTTTCTTTTATATACCTATTTAGTAATTAGTATTTTTCATTATTCATGCAGTATACTAACCTTGTCATAATGTGCATGAATAAGCTATTTGTATTGTTTTTCACAAAGCATGAAGTATCGTACCTTCCGTTACTCACGTTGGTCTCATGTTTGATAAAAATATTAATACAATTGATTTGTGGATAAATTCGCTAATATCTAAGAAGAAAATCCTAATAAAAATGTACTAATCTCACACAAATGACTTAATTATATTTTTCCTTATTTTCTCTCATGGATATAATAGTCCAGTTAGTCCTACTATATCCTTATTAGGAGCAGAGTAGAGCAGAGCAGAGATTATTTCACGTTTTCAAAGCCTCCACTAGCAGGTAGGTATATAAATAAAGATGAGATCTTAGTTCCTACATTTAAGTTATAAAACACCACTTGGCTCGTATCGTGAGAAATATTTTACAATAGAAATCGTTCCACCTTTAAACTAACTTGTTATTCTTAATGGCATGATATTTTTTTTATAATTAAATGAGATACGTAATCATACCTAGAGAGATTATTACAATTATTATTGTGTTTCATTAGAAGGAAATTCTGAATTTAGATGAATAACATTATATCCATAACCGAGAAATATTTCACTGTTACTTTAACAGAACGCTGTATTCTTATTTATATTTATCTCAAAAAATCAGAAATTATTTAAACACCTCTAAATTAATTATAGAAAGACCAACTAAAAGCTTAACCAATTAACATCCTCAAAACTACATTTTATGCGGTGGTAGCCCAGATTTATTATTAATGATTTAAGAAGCGTCAATTTCATGATAATCAACTGTGGGAAACGTTACGCAAGAAGTCCATTCGTTTCCCATCAAACGGACATGAAATAAGAATAATGCGGTTTCGGTTTTGTGACTACTAAAATATTAATGAAGCGTTCCGCTCTATACTTTAAAAACACACTTTTTTCCACCTCAAAATCCACATAAATACTATTTTATTATGCTTTGAATTTCAAATAACATAAGAATTTCTGTTTAAATTAACTAGAAACAAAAACGAGATGTCAATTTAAGACACTTTCATAATGTGATTAATAAGTTCATTTCTTCATATTGGCTTCTTAGAAAATTATCAACCAAGTTTGATGACGATACTATCACCATATATTATTAAATCTATATATATAAAAGAAAGTCGTGTTAGTTACACCACTTATAACTCAAGAACGGCTGAACCGATTTAGTTGAAAATTGGCAGGGAGGTAGTTTAGAACCAGGAGAAGGACATAGGATACTTTTTATCCCGTTCGACAGCATTCCCGTGTGACTTGACATCAGGGGCGTCTTTTCCTTAGGTGCAGGGTGTGCGGTGCACACGGGCGCCACGGTCCTAGGGGCGCCGAGCGCTGCTCGCAACGGAGATCCCCTCGGAGAGCGCGTCCGCGTAGCCCGCCGCGCTTCATTTCGAACGTAAAAAGAACTCCAGTTTGCATACTTTTTGTGTATCATCTAAAGCTCTTCTTATATTTGTCGAATTACAGCAAAACGAGGCGTGCCACGAGCGGCTCGGCTTTTGCAATAGGCAACAAATTTATTCAGATGTTGGGTGGCTAAAACATAAGCAGTAAATAATAGAGGTTGGTCAGTAATTGAATATCTAAGTAGCAGTAAATTAATTAAGCAGGCGGTAAAATTAATTGTTAATCTAAAATTAATTTGAACAGATTTTGTTAACCCCAACTTCACCTGATACTTGTCTATGACACCCCTAGAGTGTTTTTATAAATCCGGAGGCGCGGAGGGGAATGCCTGTGCTTTGTTAGGCTAAGGCCGAGAGGCTGCTTATCCCGAAGCGCCGGAAACGTTTCAGATGTAGTGGTTATTAAAAATATATTTACATTAGTAGATGTTATCAATAAAAACATCTGTCTAATCACATTTTATAGTGCCCAATAATTATGTTTACTACCACAATGTTTATTTTGTTACCCATTTCAATATTTTGAATACCCATTTATACATTTTTTACTGACCAGTTAATTCTGCCGAAGTATTTTATTATACATACTAACTTGCGTCTCGCATTTTTTTACTGTGCAAAAGTAAATTTAAAACTTTCCGTTTAAATACATGCCTTTGCAATATAAATGTAAACTTTAATTTTCTACGTGAGATAAACCTTCGTCGTCATTAGTCAATGGCAGTCCACTGTTGGACACAGCCCGCTCCAGCAACCTTGCGTATGTCGCCAGTCCAGCGGCCGAAGGGCGTCAAGACGCGGTCTACACTCCAAGACTCGTCTATTCCACAATGGTGGATTTACCCATAGGTTCGTGACGCCCAGGCCTAGGGCGCTACATTTTTAGGGGCGCCAAAATTTTCTCAAGCTCGATAGCTTTTCTGGGCGGCAAAGTTGCAAATGAGGCAGACGACCTTAGGAACAGATAGGGAACGGAGGGTGTCAACCGTTTTGTTTTTTTTAGCCCTCTTTGTTTGTGTCACATAGAGAATAGCTAAGCTGTGGTTGCTGTATGAATCAGGGCCTATGGCGCCAAAAATTGGAAACAAAGCGGACGATCTTTTTTTAGCTTTATTTGTATAAGTCACATAGAGAATGGCTAAGCTAGGGGGGCCGTATAAATGAGAGCGTAGGGCGGCACTTGTGTTAAATCCGCCACTGCTACTCCCAACGGCCAACGGTCCTGCGATAGAAGTGGCCGGCCCATTGCTAATTTTGCGATTTTGCGAGCTACGTCGGTCGATTACTTTGGTTCTCTCATGGATAGCCTCATTCTTGATTTTATCCTTGAGAGTCTCCAAGCATAGCTCGGTTCATATCACGCTAAGCGACTTTAAATCTGTGGATCAGCCCCACTGTCAAATGCTAAAATACCCACGTCCACGTCTACGTCTCGGCAGCATATGTCATTAAAGGAAGAACACATTGCTCGAAGACCTTCGTCTTCAGGCTTTGCGGAATTGTCGACATAAGAACTCGCGGAACTTGCCAAATGCCGCGCCACCCAACTCAACTTAGTTCTCCTATCCGCTTCCTTCTCAAAGTTATGTCGACCAAGTTGTATTGTCTGGTCTCGATGGAGTCGAAGGTTTTCCGAAGGCTAGTCCAGAAGTGCAATACACAGCGGCTGATTTAATTGATTAAAGCACATAAACAACTTTATATTTGATGTAATAGTGAGTGAGGTCTCCAGTGAAATTTTCTCCAATGTTGTTCAACATTGTATATTTATTATGATGTCGGAATAAGAATGAAAATAAATCAATATTTGAATATTTCTATGAAGTACATTTGTTTGGGGTTTAGGCTTGTTAGGGCCAGTTAAGCACACCATTGTAGGTATTTAGAGCTAAAAAAATCTTCAAATTTAATCTACAAACAGTAGAGTTTGTTATCTATT
>DVVJ01001581.1:0-11085 GCA_018234505.1 Junonia neildi neildi
TTAGAAAAAAAGAGTAAAAATGGAAAGTTTTAGCAAGTAGCTTATATTTTATTTTACCCAAAACGTGTTGAAACAAACAAGACAGTACAAGCTCTAAGAATATATTATTAAAATTGAGGAAGAGTTGTCGAAAATTATTGAAAAAGAATTTTGTGAAAATGAGGATGGATAGGTTGCAAATGAAAATAAATTTCAATCTACAGATACTGACGATGAAGAGGATAATGTTGTAAATATATGTTGTAAACGAAACAGAATAATATTATTCTCTAGTTCCGAAGAGAGTGGAGTAAAATGAATGAATAATATGTTGCGAGCGATGGATCTGTTTGGAAAGAAATACAAGTATATGGCATTCCTGGAAGATCACCACTTCAAAACATATTCAGAGAAGAAGTAAATCCAAAAGGGTATGCAAAATATAAAGGAAAAATTTTGTACTGTGTTTTCATTGATACCATATAATGAACCATATATGAACAATTGAACATGGGCATGGGCACTAGAAGAGCAAAGAGAGTTTTAGGATCTGATTGGAGGTGATCTAAGAAAAGTTTGAAGCATTAGCCTGTAGCAATTTTATATGCAAGGGGTAAAATACGGAGCAAATAATTTGAATATTTATTTTTTGTGGCCTATGTGTGGTTGAAACTGTTCAAAAGTAATTTTACTAAATATTAATACTATTATGTTTAATTATTATATATTTTTTATAATATAATATAAGTATAATAATAATTAACAATAACAAATTTAATTTTTATTCCCTTTCTAACCTTATTTCATACAAATAAGTAGGAAACACAGTGTCGGGTCATTTGACCCGCTATGGTAGAAATAGGTATATAGCAAGTGTTGGTATGATTAGTGCTAATCTTGCTAAAGCTATCTCTATGTTTTACGATTTTTGACAGTTTTCATACCCAAATCAACTGTCAAAAGTGTACCAAAAATGATTGCAACAATTTAAACTCGATAACCCCTCAAATGTTTTATAAAGCAACTTACCCCATGTTACAGCTAATCACTTAAGCGACAAAATGTTTAAGTGGATTAAACGACAAAATATTAGACGGAGAAGAAATCTGCACGCGATACATAAATTTCGATACGAACTCGCGATTTATAATCGTGTTCTATTCTTATCAGGAGGCGAGATTCATTTTACTGTTTTATTGGCTATAAAACTCCGTATAACGGTGTGATAATCTCTGATAAGATTTAAACGGAAGCCAGTTAGCACCTTGAAGGTTTTCTCCTTGCCATGCACTGTCTTCTCCTTCGCCGGCAGAACGGTGGAGTCCAGGTGGTGTGTGGGCTGCGGGATCTGATGGTGAAGGCCAGATGTCATCTGTAAGAAGAAATATATGTTTTTAGAATGTGCTATTGAAATTTCGATAGTAAAACAAAGTTTAAGTTTGCTCAGACTTTGTTTAAGACAGAGGTGCTATTGCTAAAATTACTATTTACATTTAGACGCGAACGATTACCTTTCTAAATTGAGAAATCAATATTTAGCATCTATAAATTCCATTCTATTATACAAATGAAATTAGACACCACATGAAATTATTCCAAGAACCTCAATTTCTCAAAATTAAGATTTCTTCTGTCGTAAAATTATCAAACTTTTCCCCAAATCGATTGGTTCCTTCAAAATCACAAAATTCTCTGTTATTCTCCATCACAAAATCAATACATATTTTCAACATTATAGCTGACAACATAATTATACCATATAAAACTTACGAAATACATAATTCAATGCGCTAATCAATTATGCCTATAGTTTTAAGTGCTTTTCACAAATCCTCGGTTTCCTTAAATTCAGATTTCCCCTGTCATAAAATCAACAACTTAATAAGTGCATACGTACACCTAACATCTTAATAGTCCTACTCAGACATTGCACCATCCTCGCTAATATTATAATACGAAATTATGTTTGTTTTTCTGCTTGAACGACATAACTAGTAAACAATTACCATAATGATAGTATAACATTTTTTGTCCCGGAAAAAAACCTGCTCCTCGACAAACAGTTTCCCAGCGATAAACAACATTCGTCCGCTAGTAAGAAACACGTAGGTAATTCAATTTGCTAAACTACTATACCAAGTGGAGCTATTCGTCAATCTCCGCGAGGTCGCAATCCGCGATCATTTCGCTCAGATTAAACCCGGGAACTGCGACGACAGGATCAATTGGACGTCTCTATTTATCCCAACTGTATTCTTTAATATGACAATCGGCATGCGGATGTTCTGTCCTATTATTCAAGGTATACCACTTTTTTTTTTGTTGACGCAGGATAAATCCTCATAGATACCGGACTTCTAGGGGGGATGTCGGGTTATGTGAGATTGCACTCACTAAAACCCACTGCGATGGCCGGAGGAGCACGGAGAACGGAGAGGCTACGGGATCGCTTTCGCAGCACGTCCGCGGCCTCTCCCGAAGGTATACTACTTGTGGTCAGGTATTTAAATTTTAGCAGTTGATGTTAAAAACAGAATTTTGAATTTTGACAATTTGAAAAACGCTGGGAAGAAAAGGTAAACAACGCAGATGTATTTTTGCTCAGATATTAGGACATAGAATACATCGTGTCAAAAATATAACATGAGAGGAGTGAAATGAGGTAAAAGTATTTATTCAAACGAAATCGAGGCAAATACACTAGCGATAAGTAAACAGACAGTCCAAGGCCTTGCATTTTAAAAGCTAAATATATAAACAATACCACAAAATGTAATGTACTCGATATTTTCCGTGTGCCATCACATTAGTATTAGTACTAAGGGCAATAAATAGCTTTATATATCCTTAGCCCTTTATATTATATAACTACAATGAGTGTAACAGACAGACGGTGTAACAGGATTAGTTGTAAATCTTACGAATTTCCTCAACAGGCGAGACTGGCTACTTCAAGAGATAAATTTCAAGTGCTCACTATCTATCTATATAGGTAATCAATACGAATAACATAGTATTTTACAATCGGTCACGAATTTTCCGTAAAAATTAGTAAATATTTAAAAAGAGGATATCTTAATAGCCAGTAATTATTACTGTTAATGCTGTGTACATCCACTAATGTGAGAATAATTTTGACTCACACTTCATAAAATCACGTATGTCGCACAGAAATATGTAAATATACCTATCTATTTCTTAGAACAATTCTATAATGAAATACCCCATTAATTAAAATTTAACTGACAACATTAATGGCAATCTATTATTGATAAATCATTTAAAAAAAAACAATAAAACAACCTACCAAATTAATATCCAATCACGAAAACACAACATCATTAAATAAACACATTGTTAAATATTCCAATCACTATCACTAAAATTCACAGAGTTCAAACCATAACTCAAATAACAAAAAAAAAAAAGAAAAAAAAACAAAAGGAAAAAGCGCGCGAAATCAATCCTAAAACGAGCAGCGTTTGACTGACACTGGTCCATTCATAACAAACACGGCGATAAAGCTTCAGAAACGCATAGTGCGTAAGGCCGATGACATACTATGCACGTGAACGCTAACAGGAAAATTTGTATACGATATTATCGGTGAATATTGATGTTTCTTTTCCATTATCGAACTGTTTACGTCTGGAATAACTTGTGGGTTGTATAATAATGTTTAAATTCCTTTAATTTTTAATTCATTGTTGTAATTTTATTCATGTTTATCGATCTAAATATAACACAAAAATTAACAAAAGTGGGTCTAATAAAAATATAACAAAATGAATTAGGTAATCGTAATAATTCATTATAGAAAATGTTCTTTATCGCACATTTTTATTCATACGCAGAGTATGCCTTTGCTTAGAGACAGAAAATAACGTTATCAAACTAGATGTACGTTTTAGATATCATAATCATTACATTCCTAAGTCGTTTATCTGACTGGTCTGTACAACTATGTAGTGGAAAACTGCTCATATCCTATATAGAAATGAAAGTTGACGCGTTTATTTGTAGTATACACCGATCAAATGGAATTTAATCGTAAATATCCATTTTAACATTTTCTGAATGTATTTTCATTAGCTAATAAATTTTGGGAAAACCACACACACGAAAGGGGCAAAGCCAGCAGGCAAAACCACACACGAAAGAGGCAAAGCCAGCGTAAACTAGCTAATATTGGGTAGCTCTTAGGACTTCCTTTAGGATTTATCTTAAGCCCTTATCCCTTGCTTATTCGTATTTGGTATGACATATATTAATGAACCAGTGAACGCATTACACCAGGAAACGGGCTAATGTTTTATTTTTATCAGTGACCTAGCAGACAAACCAGGCTTCGCTCGGTTATAACTAGCTTTTTTTGAAAAATTAATATAGCTTAAGTTCACCGGAGATAGTGAAGACAACAGTGTCAAAAAATTCGGTCATTTTATTTCGGAGCCTATTCAATTTAATCAAACATACAATCAAATCTTTCCTCTTTATAGTATTGTACATTAAATCGCAGTGAAACGCCACAACGTTTGAAGGATACAACACAAAGCCGCTAGGTCTTCGGGCGGCCTAATAGCTGAAACGGTGCATTATGGATAACGATGAGTATGACGGCACAATCTTTACTCAGAAAGGATTCTGATAAGGCGTCAGTTATCGCGCCGTGATGTAACGGCATTCCGCGCCGCTGACAGAAAAGGTCGCGGTATAATTACGTGGTGTTAACGTAATTACTAATTAGGCTTTATCGTATCTAAACAGAAACTAGGTACACCTAAAGATTATAAGCGCGTTTAAAAAATGTGTGAGGAATTTGAACGGCTGTTTTAATTGCTTTCGAAGCATTGAAACATTGAATGTTGTATTGGATGAATTATTATTTCGAAATATTTTAGATAAAGAGTAATTACCGAAAAATACTCGAAATTATTATAATAAGAAAAAAATACAACGATTTTTTTCTCGCTACTCTTCTTATTCTGCAATGACTTGTATTAATCAATCTTGTATCGTGTTGTATGCTTGCCAAAATATGATGACTAAAAATCATGTAGTTATCTATCAACGTTTAAACTATTACATATTTATACTGAATCCACCAATCAGTAATAGCCATTTAAATGACAAATACTTAATTAGATACAACAGCCGCGTAATGAAAACTCGTTAGGATAAACGCAAGGCGAGATATAATGACGATTATTTGAGAAGAAATTAGTTGAGAAACATCGAAAACATACATTATACTATTCCGAGAAGTAAAGAAGCAAATAAAATGATTTCGTACCGTAATACGTGACCTGGGGACGTGTTGGACGTTTACCTAAAATACTAGGAAATATTAAAATGTTAACTACACTCGCGGATAATTTAACCGCATCAGTGAGACATGAGGTTTCAAACGTTTTACGGAAATTATCAGTATTTGCAAATTACAATTACTTAACTTATTCTTTGTATTACTAAATAGGTAATTAAATGTAGTGCTGTTTTATATTCGTATGGTGAACATGTTGACTTTTTTTAAAAGACTGATATTTCGTTCGAATTGAGTTAGCCAATATTTATTTCAACATTCAAACGATGAACATACTTTTAATAAAAAAACGTTCTCAATTTCAGAACTTTATTTGCAATACAAATAGTAGTTCAGAAATTATTCGGGCCTGTGCAAATTATTGGGAATTCCGAACGATTTGAATTCGAGTGTAACTCGAAAAATCAATTAATAGAATTTCATTTCGTACAGCAATCATTAATATTTAAATAATTTATAAAAAAAAATTAAAAAGATGTTTTGGTGTTTCATACACTTCGATCTTATTTATATGTATGGAAAATAGAATGTATGGATAACTTTTAGGACTAATCTTCATCCGATATCAATTATATCATCATATAATCAATTTTTTGATTAAAAAAGAACATTATACCAACTCGCGTAACACAATTGCGTGTCGATACCAGCAACAGTATTAAAATAATAATATTTACGCCGAGATATTTTATCTCGAAGCGATAAGGTGTTCAGACCTGCGGCTTGCGGTAATGCGGCTACGACGTCAGACACGGGCCTAGGCCTGGGAGACCAGGCTTTAGTGTTGGGTAGGACATGACTCGAAAAATTTAGTAAGAATAGCCAAGATATTTTATCTCGAAGATAGGTGTTTAGACCTGCGGCTTGCGGCAGACACGGGCCTAGGCGTGGGTGACCAAGCCTTATTATTAGGTGGGACGTGACTTGAAAAAGAAGTTTTTTTTTATATAGGATACCATCCTATACTTAGGAGGCATACCAGCTGACATATCACCTGATAGTAAGTGAAAATAATGCCGCCCTTGAACATTTGCAACAACAGAGGTATAAAATGCGTTGCCGGCCTTAAAGTAAAGTTTGTAAGAGTATCCCCTTTTTGTACTGAGCCAGTATACCGTCCTACTTCCAATGAGGAAAGGGTTATTAAAGCTTGACGTCCCGTAGAAATGTAACGCGTTATGTAAGTCCTACTCACCACTACCAGGTTACACCACAAGTCGAGGCATATCTTTTTAATAAGCGGAACTATCCTAGGACATTTCTAGGACGTCTGGTCACCACAGCCTAGGCTCCTAGGTGACGTAACGCCCGCGAGACCCGATTGTTATTTCATGAATGAAATTGAATTAAACCCAATTCCCGTGCGGTTGCAAATTGACAGGATAAAACATTTGAAATCAACGCACAGATGGACTTGGACCCCATTGTTCGATATTGCAATATTTACATCTAGATTGAAATTTATTCATGCAAGGCTAATAGTTTTTTATAGGCTAGACCGAGGATGGAATCGGATCATTGTTTTTTTTCTTATTATGGTATCGTGGTGAGACATACAAAGTGGGCAAATTGTAGCTCGTGTTGAGTCTACTTTGTTGTCTTGCAATGATTGAAGTTTCTTACTTACTATTACGAATAAAAGATAGATAATCTTTGTATGCACTATATTGAAAGGTTTGGTAACAGCTGTACTGCGGAAGGTAAAGATAAAAGTAGTCTTTTTCGAATTTCATTTTAATCAGTTTAATAATTATAACGTAAAGTAGTTACAATATAACCGGTACAACAAAATCGAATGTATATGGTATGCCTAACATTAAAAAACAACTTTTTCAAGACATGTAATAAAATAAACATCAAGAACACAAACATGAAGAAATAAATCCAAGACATGTATTGAAGTACCCTTTACACAATTGTTTAAACAGACACATGCAAACTACTGCAATGTCTTGAGGAAAGAACATTGGACAGAGCTTTTATATGGACACAGTAAATGCCAAACGGCACTTCACTAACATCGAGTTAGCTGGGTAATATTTCGTTTTAGTGTTAGCCAACTGCCCGCAATGGAACAAGGTTGCTTTAACGATTTTCTCTTATAAAAACCCGGGGGTTGAAAAATCTATTTAATATTAGGTCGTTCATAGCCACGTCACATCTAGATAAGTGGATTAATACGTGAAGACTAGCTTCGTTCCACTAGTTTTCAATTTCGTTATGAATTTTTCGTTGTAAGATTCCTTTACTATTAAAAAAAAAAACGAAAGATTTCACGCAAATGCTCTTCAACAAGTTGTGATGAAACTTTACAATAATACAGGACTTATATTTGAATTAAACATAAGCTACCTTTTAAAGACGTAGTACGCAAACCGCTAGCGGAAGTTAGTCTTTAATAAATCTAAAACTTCCTCAATTAATGGGGCCCTTTATATTTGAAACGGAAAGAATTTGCAAAATGGATTGGTTGTTTTTGAAACAGCACGTTGAACAAACTCTTCAGACAGATATAGCCAGAAGCCCATAGATGTGGAATTAGATCGGCTTAGGACATCGAATGGTCTTAATCCGGAGTAAGCAAAGAGTAAGAGTAAAACTAATCGTCATTCCTTTGTAAGTTAGTTTAAATAGGTTCGCTATTTGAAACGGAACTTAAGGCATGTAGGTACATGAAGTTTGACTACCTAAAGCATTATAAATAGGATATAGAAGGGTATGATACCCTATAAGACTCCAATAGCTTAATAAGTAATTGGTCATTATTATGTAGCTTATAACCATCTAGCGACTTCGTCTATAGAGCGTGTCAAAAACGTCAATAGAAAAGGAGACCTACCCTTCCAAAGGCAGTTGAATAAAACTCTATAAAGAACAGCGAAATGTATAATACCTTTGATTGAAAATCGTTCCAAAATACTATCAAATATTCTGGCTGTTCTTATCACCTTACTTTGATGACAAATCGCACTAGTCAACGTGCAACAGCTGATAGACAGATAGATTTTAACAAAACGTTAAGATCGAGATATCAAACTCTAGACAATTTGCTGGATTCTATTTCAGAACATATGCATTATATAGGCGTACGAACCATACATACGTATTATCGATACAAACGTAAGAAAAATTTATCGCGTTCTCAATAAAACTTTTACGTCATGAAGTCTATGTATCGAGTGTAAATATGTATTGCGTTTGTTTACTATTGAATGTATGGCACATTGTTGTTGAGCCGTGATTTCAACGTCCGTTTACATAGTTGAATAAATGCCTCGAGTGATATTTTAAATAGATATTGTCTAATATGACGCACCGTATGAAAAATTTTACGACGACTTGGAACATCAAATAGACTCAAACAATAAATAGGATTCGATTTAGTTTTTAGACGCATCAAAAAAGATTCTTGTAGTGACTTTATCGATAGATACATAGTCGGGTTTCCAGTCATTCTCATTGGTGAAAATTTATAGCAAGGATAAAAATACATGGAAATAAAACAAAAAACTTGTCAAACAGATTCACACGTATTCAACAAAACTCGAAAAACGGACCATGTCTAAACCACCTAAAATCTAGCCGACCATCAATTTACGATGTACCTCGTATCAGCATCACACACTCAAAGAAGCCTGCATCCAAAACAAGTGCACTCGGGAAAAATCCGAGAGCTCTTGACCCAACTACCAGCCCTTATTTGAATAATATCTAATTTAAGACCACCGCTCTGGTGTAATACTGCTGAATGTGCCCATAAGGCCGGCGGTTGCGGGTTCGATTCCCACTTTAAGAAATATTTGATCTAAGTCTAGGTATTTGTCCTTGTTGGTCAGCCCACAGTGTCTCTCAGAGCACGAAAAGCTATCAGTCGCGATTGTTATCACAGTTACCTGATAACGATCGTTCCTCATAGTAGATAAATATTCTAGTCTAAATGGTTACTGGTTTGCCTCTTGCGGAAGTCAGACGCCAATCGCTCTGCGTAAAAATCAGTAACCTGCCATAATCTAAGCTAGCACAAAAGTAGACCCTGATAAAAACGCTACGGAGATATCTAATTTAAGACCAAAGTAACCCTATCCAGCGACACGAGCTCGATACAACTATTACGATATCAGGTGACCCGGAATGACCAATTAACCTACACATATCCGCGGCTATGATTCCGTAATTGAATGAAATTGCATCTTCATTATTTCGCGTGACGATCAAGTTCTTACGGTGACGGTGTAGGTTATATTTAGGCTGAAAATAACGCCACTGTTCTGTAAGAAGACTTGGAAAGTGTTCTCAATGCAGCTGATTTTTTCCTGTTTATCTAAACAGATCTTTCTGTGAAAAGTCATGCTTTAACTGTTAGGTATGCCACATTTTTGTCGAGGTCTAGGAATAATCTTAAAAACTCGAGAACAACATACGTAGGGAACAGATAAAGAAGAACGTCGTTAGATATTAATTACGTTATACCTTTGCCTGTCATCTTACATGTCGGTACAAGTAGCCGAAAAGCATTGGAACGATATGGTGAATCTTCTATTCTCTCCTTAATAGAGAAGCCTTATTAGAATGCTGGCTGATAATATTATAAAAGATACGCTTTTCAACAACACCCGACGCTTATAACGTTAATTTTTTTATTAAGTTTTTATATGAAGATATATTAAGAAAAACCTTCAAAAATTACATTCAAATATCTTATCTGTATCGATAAAACAATTACGGGCAATGACCACTTATCTATACACGTTTTGGAAATCGTTTATCGTGTTAAGATTATCGGATTCTTAACAAGCGATAATGTGAGAAAAGATCGAGTGGATGCAGTAAAGACATGTTTAACATTTGCTAAGCTCATATTAAAATTTGTTTAGATTTTTCTTACAAATAGCAAAAAAAGAGGCAGGCAGCTGTTAAGTGACCTCCGAGGCCCATGAAGATTCAAGAAAAATATGTAGCGTTAGAGTACAACAAATACCTTGCCAAAGAAATAAAGAGAGGGGGGGAAATAAATAAAGGAAGAACTTGAAGATTGAGAAAGTTAAAAAAATAATAATAAGAGATTCTACAATTAATGCAGCCAAATTATTAGCTATAGTCAATAAGCTACAGCTAGGCTTTACTGCAAATTAATTATGGTGTATTACATTACGTTATGCGATGAAAGGGGCTGATGGAAGGTATCATTCTTTGAATGATTCCAATTTCTTCAGCATGCTGTGCAGGCCTTGGCCTTTACAATTTTCTACATACGACAATTTTACGCAGACGGGGACTTTTTAATTAATTATCTAAGATCGAATATTGATTAAAAAATTGTTCCTTATCTGATGAATATCGAATAGAAGTATTAGCAAGATACCTACTTATTATCTGCAAATAAAAATTTAATTCATTAAGCAATTTTTACAACAAAATCTACATTAAAAAATCAAGTTTAATATTGAATTTTTTTTTTTCGATAACATATACAATATAATGTTTTATTTAAATAAATAACGTATAAGAGGAAAACAAACATGCGCAACTAACAGATTGCTCCACTTTTTTCTAAGTCGGTTATAAATAATCATGTCTAATTAAAATGTATATTATTTTCTTCGTGGTTTGTCTAGACAGGCGGATAACATTTCCGATGATTAATATCCTTATATATAAAATTCTTCCGTACCTACGGATGTTTGGCACATAAATCCCAAGGGTTCGTTCAAGTATTACGTAACGCAGTTTGGGGGGAGGGGAGGGTTTTGTAAAACGTTACGGTGCGTTATGGGGCCGGGAGG
>DVVJ01001582.1:0-11083 GCA_018234505.1 Junonia neildi neildi
CGTCCGATCCTACACAGGTACTCTCCAAAGCAACCGTGACCGGTCAGTACCTGTGTAAGTCGGAAGGTGACTCGTCGGCATATTGTAGACTTACAATTGATAAATCCGCACTAATACCCGACTTACACTTGACAAGTTTTTATTATTTACTAACATATAGACCGAAAACAGAGCCAGAGCACGGCACTGCTGCACATGACAGACTTAAAATTGACCTATATTTTTTGATTACTGTGCACATCACTATATTAAACACAATTATTGTAAGGTTACGAAAAAATTACTTATACCTTAGATAAAATATGGAAATATATAGGTAAAAATCTTATTTTCGTATAAAATTGTTTTATATGTAGGTATACCTTTTTTTTTAAAGACCTTTGTTAAAGACCTTTGGTTTTGCCAATACTCATTAATATTTCTTTAAAAATGACATATTTTGTATATGTGTATAATTTAAATTAGTTTCCACATTCTATTGGAGTAAACAAACAAACAAAATACGTACATAATATAAAAATACAAACCAAAATATCGCAAACAAATTTTTAACTTAAAATATAAATATAAAATGAAGCAAAGATAAAACTCTACAATATGTGGTTACTTTTTCAAAGATTTTCTACACCATAGCCATTTTCGTGAACAAACGTTCCGCGTTCTACTTTAGCGCTGAAAGGGCGTTTTGTTCGAACATCGTAAACCCCATTTCAGCTGCTCGACATATAATCTATACTTCAGCTATTTAAACAGTTGCCATTTAGACACATGGGTTAAAATTAATCTTAATACGGTTTATACATGATGCATGATGGAATAGTTATGGCATGAAATAACGTGAAATATGTTTGCTAATTGGAAGTTTTTTTGTAGGTTTGTTTATAACTTGATAATCCGAATTAACACGGTGGCTACTTTTTGTGTTAGCTGAACTAACACAATTCTGGCGACTCTAAATACAACAAACCATCTTCATCTCTTAAATCCATATGATTGTCCGATTGTCTATTGAGTTTTCAATAGACAATAAAATTCAAATAAGCTCATCTGTTGTTGTTCAAATAAAATCGTGAATATTGTAAAATACAAACCAAGTATTATCGAGAATAGAAATTAACCGATTTACGTAGTCAAAAGTATGTTTAAGACAAAAAAAGTGGGTCAAATAAACTAACAAAAAATCTTCAGAATGACCACAGCTACAAGCACATGTAAGTACAAGCACATGTAAAACAGCTGAACGTCGTATGTGTGTCATCTTATTTACATTATATTCGCGAATCAGACACGGTGACACACAAACGAAAACCGATCGAAAACTTTACCGTTTAAATACCGTTGTTTCAAACGACACTAGATTATCATAGGGTTGTCGAACTCGTAACTGTTTTCTTACTTATTAAAAAATCTCACACGTGTGAAAATCTTACGAAAAATAAACTAAAATAGCTAGTCGCGACTAAATCGCGGAAAAAAAAGTTGCCATTAACGATTGGTCTTGTAACGTGCCTATTTACATATTTTTTTCATTATAAAGAAATGTTTTGTACGACATACATTGAACATACAATTTAATTATGTTATAAATTTAGATTGAAGATAGCTACAAAATATGATTTATGAAATGCTCTTTTGTTTTTATTATTCAAAATATTAATGTAATAGAAACAATACATATCGCAGATACAATTCAACATAACAAAAATAAAAGTTATCAGATTGTCGACAAAAATATTATATTGCTTATAATTTTTATTATTTCTTTGTTTCGACATTATAATTACGACATTTGTCGCTAACGTTCATATTATTGTTATAACTTTTTATAATTAGGTACATCTTTTATTTAATAAATATAAATATAATAATAATGCTTCCGCGACTATTGTATAATAAATATGCAAGTCTTAGAAACAAATAGTATTGACACATACGTAAATTAACTTTTGAATCGAAAGTTTTCGTTTTATTACGTAAAGCTGTTTAAAGTAACAACAGAACGAAGATCCCAAGAGAAAGTGAATTTAGAAGATTTAAATAAGAATTAAGTTTAAAAACCCAATCGCCTAAGAAAATCATAAATGTCACTATATACGACTAATACAGTTAAGAAGAAAATTTTAAAGAGATATATTTAACCAGTTGCCAACCCTAACTTTATTTGCGTAGACAAATTATTCTAACATTATTGTTATGCGTAAGTTATATTATTGTATAAAAAATCACTTTAAAAAAATAAATTTAAAACTAAAAGCTTTTCAATGTTTAAATGAAAAATTACATTTATGTTATCTTTTTGAAATTTACCGTTTTAAGGCATTTAAAAATGTATCAGTGCTGCCTTGGGTAGGTAATTTTAAGACTTATTTTATTGTTATCATTTATTTGCAAATCTCAAATACTGATTATATGTATTTGATTTACTACAAAATAAAGTAGCACTTAAAATACATGACCTTATTTTTTCTCGTAATTACTGATATTAAACTAACCGTACTTTCATTATCGTTGCAATACAAAATTCCACAAGGAATGTTTATAAAAATAAAATAAGAAAAGAGTCCAAAACCTTGAAAAACTTGAAAAATCTGAAATCCATCCATCCATATAAATCCATACAAATTCTCGTCATCTATCAAGCAGTTCCATACTGACATAATATAAACAAACACAAATCGTAGAAAGTAAGTAAATACGTTTGTACGGAACTTACAAGTAAATGTTTACATTCGACGCCATTAATAACACATTAAACAGCTATCCTGGCGTCAATCCGACAGTTTACGTTACAGGAAATAAACACCAAGGTCCATAGGCCCAGAACAAACTAAGCGTTTCAAACGAGCGTTTTTAATAGAAGCTCCTTTTTCTACTATATGGACCTCACAAATAAGTTACAAACGACGACATTAATATGATATAGTGAACAGTGATCCTGGTGTCAATGCGTGGTGTTTTCGTTAAAGACAATGAATACCACACGCAGGGCCGGTATAAACAGGGCGATTCCAGCGACCGTTTTAAAAACGAGCTTATTTCGATTGAATCTCTACAGAACTCTGGAATAAGTGATAATTGGACGTCATTGATAAAATTAATACATTAAACAACCAGGCGTCATTCCGAGATGTTTATGTGATCTTGCAGGATATAAACACCGCAGGATCCGTGAGGTCCGTAGGATCAGAGCAGATTGAGGAGTGTAAACGATCATTTTAAAACAATTGAATCTAAAATTTGTCTTTACCGAATCTCAACTGTAAAGAACATTCGATCCTATTACACATTAAGTATATACCCTAGTCGATCCGAAGGGTTTACGTTTCAGGAAATAAACGGTCACTGCACGACACAACAGGGCCGGAACAGATAGAGCGGGAGCTGTTCAAACGACTGTCTTAACTTAACAAACGCTTAAACGAGCTTATTTTAAGTAAAAGTTCAATAATTCATAACGACCATAGATCATTAGTTTTTCTTTCATCTTTTCTTAAATTAATACTCATGTCGACGCATCGCGCAACGCATCCTATTGGTCAGCTAATCGGCGATGACGATGATGATGTCAGCGCGAGTAGACCAATAGGGTGACCACGGCAGCGGTCTAGGAGGGATACGACCTTTGTACTCGCCATCACTCGAATTCTGTCCTTACCGTGTAAAGCACGAATAAACGGTCATTTCTTTAAACGCAATTTTTTATTTTTCGAATACTCCATTTTGCCACCTCAAGAAATTAGAAATATACGCAACATTTCTTTGGTTCTTCGACGCCGGATCTACAACGCAGCTAGACCAGACGTTGACTTGGGAGACGCAAAGGCAAAAGGAGACACGAAAATCGGCATCGACTACAGTGCTTTTGGTAAGGCGTGCCATCCAGAACATTCCGAAGCTTTCCATTTCACCTGTGTAATATACTGTGCTTTCTGCTTTTCAGTTCTTTGTGCTTGCCCGCTTACACGTCATCATATCAGCTTAAACTGTAAGTACTCGCATTCCTTACACTCACAAAATGGCTACATCGGAACCTAAGATTGAAGTAATGATGAGAGACCTTAAGAAAAAACGTGGATCTATTAAGTGTCGCTTAACGCATTTTAGAAAATATGTAAATTCATTCGAAGGTGTAGATTTATCGCCACATCAACGTGTGGAGTTAAAGTTACGCGTGGCAGGGTCGCAAAGTTTAATGAACGATTTTAACCATGTTCAGACTCAAATCGAAGATATTAGCCCCGAATCCGATATAGAAACGCAATTAGAATCGCGAGAAGCATTTGAACGGGAATATTACTTGGTTTTATCCCTTGCGGAATGTTTAACCACCTCTGATGAAAGGTCCGAGTCACCGTCCACAAGTTCTAATGCAGTTAAATTGCCAACCATATCTATCCCCTGTTTTGACGGTTCATATGAAAACTGGTTAGAATTTCGCGATACGTTCACGTCGTTAGTGCATAATTGTAAAACAATTACACAAATTCAAAAATTTCATTATTTAAAATCGTCGTTAAAGGGTAACGCCAAATCTGTTATAGATTCTTTAGAATTTTCTGCAAATAATTATGAAGTTGCTTGGGAGTTGTTGATGAATCGTTTTGATAATACAAAATTATTAGTGCACAATCACGTAAAGTCCATATTTTCTATTCATTCTTTAAGTAAAGAATCACCGGCCCAGTTACGTAAACTCATTGATACAATTTTAAAGAATTTAAGATCATTAAAGCTTTTAGGAGAACCCACTGAGTATTGGGATACGTTAATCATCTACATCGTTGTTACTAAATTAGACCCAACCTCAGAACGCGAATGGGAACAGTATAAGTGCACGTTGCTCGAAAGTTCAAAAACTTCTTTAAAATTAGACGATTTATTACATTTTCTCAAAAACCGAGCCGATATTTTAGAGACACTCATAGTTTCACATACTAAACCTAGCACACACAATACAAACGACACGAGAAAATACACACATAATCAGCCAACTACATCTAAAGTTCATTGTAACGTAGCATCTAATAAATTAATTAATAAATCGAATATAAAAAACACGCGTACATATAAGGCCTGCTTAATGTGTAATTCACATCATCCGTTATACTCGTGTCAAAGGTTTCTCGATCTTAGCATTCAAAGTAGACTTAATTTTGTTAAGGAGAAACAGCTTTGCATTAATTGTATGCGTCCTGGACATACGGTCGATTATTGTATGTTCGGGCCGTGTAGAAAATGTGACCACAAACATAATTCGTTGCTTTGTGATACTAATAATTTAAAACAAAACAACTCGCCTGCGTTTACGCACGCATCTTCCGAGCTATCGGCCGGCGTTAATAATACGATCTTAGATAACACGCATGCACACACACATTCATTCCAGGCACACTCCATTCACGCAAGTAATAACACATTTCAATCGCAAACAGTTTTGTTGTCAACAGCTATAGTAAAAATACGTAGCCAGTCGGGTGCATACCACGAAGCGCGCGCGGTCCTCGACAGTGGCAGCGAACGTTCGTTCATTTCGCAAACGCTTTGTAAAAAATTAAATCCGCATATTATACAGTCCACTCAACAAATCCACGGTGTAGGAAATTCTATAACACAGTGTTCGCAATCCTGTAATATAGATTTAGCCTCATGCAATAGTGATTTCACGGTACGCATTCAGTGTTTGATATTACCACAAATAACATCCAAGTTACCTATAACGTCTTTAAGTGTAACCGAGTTTTATATACCCGATAACATCGTTCTCGCAGATCCGACGTTCTACGATAGTCAGCCTATTGACGTGTTAATAGGTGCGGATTTGTTTTGGGAACTGATAAAGGACGGCAAAATGCGCCTCAGAAGCGGTCCCTATATTCAAAATACGCATCTTGGTTGGATAATTTCGGGATCGGTTCACGCTATGCCACAAAAACGCAATAAACAAATTAATTGCAATTTCTCTCAATCCAGTGACATCTGCTCACTAGATCAATTATTACGCAAATTCTGGGAGATTGAGGAATTACCTAACAGTGTTTATAAAGAAGGCAACCAGGAGGAACGTGCTTGTGAGGAGCATTTTGTCCGGACTACAAAACGGGATTCGGATGGACGGTTCAGAGTACGTTTCCCTTTTAAACAATCGCCGAACGTTCTAGGAGACACACGCGCGCAAGCAGAACGTCGGTTTTACGCGTTAGAAAAGAGATTGCAACGCAATCCTTACTATAAAAAACTATATAGTGATTTTATACGCGAATATATTGAGCTCGGTCATATGAGTCTAGTACATAGTTATAACACCCCACATTATTTTTTACCACACCACGGCGTGTTTCGAGAACATGCCGTTACTACCAAATTACGCGTTGTGTTCGATGCCAGTATGTGTTCCAGTTCAGGTCTGTCATTAAATGATTTGCAGATGATCGGTCCAGCCATACAAGGTGATCTAATCGCAATTTTACTTAGATTTCGTGAAAATCGGTATGTAGGTTGCGCCGACATCGAAAAGATGTACCGCCAAGTGCTTATCGATAATGACGAACGTGATATGCAGCTTATTCTGTGGCGGGACAGCCCGTCTGAGGAGTTGAAGGTGTACCGATTAAACACGGTAACGTATGGTACCGCGTCCGCTCCGTTTCTAAGTTGTAGATGTTTAAAAGAATTGGCTAATAATTGTGAGGTTCCGTATATTCGAGAGACGATTAACAATAATTTTTATGTCGACGATTTAATATGTGGTGCGAATAGTATCTCAGAATTAAATAAGATTTGTGAAGGTACTAGTCAGGTTTTAAAGTCGGCATGTTTTATTTTACGCAAGTGGGTTTTTAACTTTGACCGCGCGAACCCTAATGACGCATATGACGTAACAAAACAACTTGCATTAGGAGACGATGTTCAGAACAAAACGTTAGGTATCGGGTGGAATAATAAGTCAGACGAATTAATATTTTACTCTCAAATAAAACACGATTCGAACGATATTATAACCAAACGAATCATTTTATCAAACGCGTCTCAAATTTACGATCCTTTGGGTTTAATTAGTCCAGTTATTACTATCGCTAAAACTTTATTACAAAAATGTTGGCTATTAAAACTTGAATGGGATGAACCGGTTTCCTGTGACGTCGCAAAGGTATGGAAGCGATTCATCACTGGCCTCATGTCACTTAGTAGTGTGAGACTGCCGCGTTACGTAATGTGCAATGATCCTGTATGTATAGAACTGCATATATTTACGGACGCTTCGCAAACAGCGTACGGCGCCTGCGCCTATGTTCGTAGTATCAACAACGAGTCGACGGTTATTACGCGTTTATTATGTTCCAAAGGCAAGGTGGCACCGACAAAACCTACAACTATACCTAGGTTGGAGTTATGCGGTGCATTATTGGGCGCGAGACTGTACAAACGGATTTGTGAATCGTTGCGTTCTAACTTTAATAAAATAGTTTTCTGGACAGATTCGACGATTGTGTTAGGGTGGTTAAGTATGCCGACTAATTTACTTAAGCCTTATGTCCAAAACCGTACCTCAGAAATTCACAGTTTAACGAAAGAACTGCCGTGGCGTCACGTTCCCGGTAAACAAAACCCAGCTGATTTAGTCTCGCGCGGTGTCGATCTCGATACGCTTTGTACTTCCCATCTATGGTGGGAGGGTCCAGATTTCTTACACGAAATTAATTTTGAATTACCAAAATTAATAAATATTAATTATTCGAACTATGATTTACCGGAATTAAAGTCAACAGTTATTTGTCAAGTCGCTAACCAGTCGATAGATAATGTTATGTTATTTCCTTTTCATAGGTTTTCTCAATACGTACGAATGAAACGTGCCGCGGCGTATGTGATGCGTTTCATACATAATGTACGTAATACACACAATAGGCGGAGCGGCATATTAACAGTAAATGAACTTAATGATTCAGAATTATTATTAGCCAGATTAAGTCAGCGAGAATCGTTTTCTGATTTGTACGACTCTTTATTTAAAAATGAATTTATAAAAATGAACCCTCAATTACAAAAATTAAATTTGTTTCTTGATAAAGATAAATTAATACGCGTGGGGGGACGTTTACAAAATTCGCTTGATTTTAGTTACGATAAACGTCATCCTATATTATTGCACTCTAAACATTATTTTACAGTTTTGTTGTTCCGGCACGAGCATCGGCGGACCCTGCACGGCGCACCGCAGCTCCTGTTGTACACGGTGCGGGAGTCGTGGTGGCCTGTCGGTGGACGTGACCTAGCGAGGCAAACCGTTCACTCTTGCATGAAGTGTGCCCGGCTACGCGCATGTCCTGTTAAGCCTATAATGGGTAATTTGCCTAAAGAACGACTGCAACCAGGCTTTCCCTTTTTACGATGTGGCGTCGACTACGCGGGACCCGTTTTCATTTTGAACCGTAAAGGCAGGGGCGCTAGATTGCAAAAATCTTATATTTGTTTATTTGTATGTTTTGTTTCGCGCGCTGTGCATCTTGAACTTGTGTCGGACCTGTCGTCAGATGCTTATATATTAGCACTTAAACGTTTCATTTCGCGTCGCGGTAAGCCTGTAGAAATATTTTCCGACAACGGGCGAAATTTTGTAGGGGCAATGAATGAATTCACACAATTTCTAAAATGTTGTTCCGATGACATTAAAAATTACGCTTCATCTCAAAATATAATTTTTAAAATGATTCCATCCTATGCTAGCCATTTTGGGGGCTTATGGGAGGCCGGAGTAAAAAGCTGTAAATACCATCTGAGACGTGTAGTAGGTAATGCACATTTAACGTTCGAGGAGTTCAGCACAGTATTAACCCAGGTTGAAGCTGTCCTGAACTCCCGACCCTTAAGTCCTATGTCCACAGATCCGCACGACTTTCTCCCTCTCACTCCAGCGCATTTCTTTATTGGCCGCCCACTAACTGCACCTGTAGCCGCTGATCTACACGACGTTCCGGCCAACCGACTCACCAGGTACCAGAGGGTGGAGCAAATACGCCAGCATTTCTGGGCTCGCTGGGCCAAGGAATACGTATCGGAGATGCAGACCAGGTGCAAATGGTACCGACACGAGGGTGATCTCAAGGAGAATACTTTGGTTGTTATAAAAGACGACAACCTACCGCCTTTGAAATGGAGCCTGGGCCGAATAATAAAGGTGTACCCAGGCAAGGATGGTATTTCCCGTGTTGCAGATGTCCGCAGAGCAGACGGGATCGTCAAACGGGCATTTTCGAAGATCTGTCCACTTCCTTCACACGACGAAGTATAAAGGAGTTGTAGCTGCCGGGAGTCATCGTGTCCTACTACAGTTGGAAGCTGGTGCTTCCAAGGCCGGGAGCATGTCGACGCATCGACATCTATGCATCGCGCAACGCATCCTATTGGTCAGCTGATCGGCGATGACGATGATGATGTCAGCGCGAGTAGACCAATAGGGTGACCACGGCAGCGGTCTAGGAGGGATACGGACGACCTTTGTACTCGCCACTACTCGAATTCTGTCCTTACCGTGTAAAGCACGAATAAACGGTCATTTCTTTAAACGCAATTTTTTATTTTCGAATACTCCATTTTGCCACCTCAAGAAATTAGAAATATACGCAACACCGAACTAACTTTTGAGACTAACGGGCTTTAGCTTAATCCTTGAGGGTTTAACAATACATAATTAGGAGTTACCAAACAAAACCTACGGTGTAACTGCTTTGAAGTGTATTTAAATAATTTGGTATGTTGTAGTGCAGGGTTTCTCAAACTAAGATATGCGAACCCCTACGGTTTCGTCATTTTATTGCAAGGAGTTCGCCATCGAGTTCGGATTTTCGATGAAAAAAATGTCTTTGCTAGTAAACGTCACACGAAAATGGAGTTGGCTGTCGAATTACCAAAAAACGGAGTTGCTAACTAATCGATTATTAACAGATAAAAGAGAGGTCATTGTCTCCCGGAGCTTCTAATGACGGCCATAAGTTTGAGAAACTCTGTTATAGTTGAATGTCAAATTTTCCGATAAACTATCACGTATCATGAAAGTTACCTATGAGATAATTTGAACAATCAAAAACATTTTTTATCTTATACAATATGGAAATATAGTGCATCATAGCTACCAAATTCTGCGTGAAAACGCATCATAAAGGCAGTTAATAAAGGTCGTACTTGTATTAATTAACGCGTTTATAATGAGCGCGAAATTGTTCATTAGCAATTTCTGATTCGCGACTGTCAATCGATCAGTACGGGTGATGGGTCATGTATGCAGATGATTGAAAATCATTTTATATTGCAGTTTGTGTGATAACTTAGCGTAGACTTGATAATGGGAAGGTTGGGTATTTATTTTCAGTTTTAAGGTTAAATTATATTATATCCTAATTACTTGTTGTATGAAAAAAGATACGTATTTAAATAGTAAATACTCATTTCTAAATGCCTGAAGTTCGGTCACAAAATAGACAGAAAAAGGTACAGTTCTATCGATTTCAAAAAAAATACAACATTATGTTTGTATCCTAGGACATTAATATAAAATTCTAAACTTAGCGAAGAATAAAAATATAACTTAATATTATAGTATAGCCAAATTTTGAATTAGGTGTAAACTATACATACATAATTATATTCTTACTGTCATATCTTTTTATTATAATACAATTATTTTAAATATATCTGAAAATACTCTTTCACGACTAAAGTAAATAACACAGAGATAATTAAAACTGTTTATCGTAGCAGAAACGCGAAACACATCAACTGATTAATTGGTTTCTTTTCTTTTGTTATATTATTCATATTTCAAGGAAAAACCATTCGTTAGTCTCACGTGACTCTTTTCAGGTTGTAAATAATGATATATTAAAATTTACCTTTTTGTATAAAATATTATTATTCTTTAAATATCGTGACATGTATAGGGACTAAGAAAGTTTTCAAGAAAGACCTGTAATATATATTATAAGGATAATTCATGAAAAGTAATTTTAATCCGTGACGTCACGACTACCTGAGACTATTTAAGCAGTGTTCAACACGTGTTTGGGACATTCGCTTGTCGGTCGTTGAT
>DVVJ01001583.1:0-11082 GCA_018234505.1 Junonia neildi neildi
GTATGTAGTTATCCTATATTACCTAAGAGCAATAATTTGACTGCTTGATACTTTCAAAGTAATTGAATGATTTTATTACTAAAATTTGCAAATAATATGCCCTAACAACTGTCCACCGTGCAAAATATTATTGTTTTGTAATACAAACAATAATATTTTTATTTAATACAGTTACGTTACTCACGAGGCACGCAGCTTCCGAACTTATCAGGGAACTCGGATATAAGATCATCGTTGATCCTGTCTTTGAGGGGACCCAGGATGATAACTGGCCTTGTATAATTAATGGTCAACTGTTGAACCGTCTCATACGATAATACCGCTTCGTCTTGACCTGGAAACACAAAATTATAATTATAAACAAATCTATTTAAGCTATGGAAACTAGTGTTAATTACTGTTTAAATTACTCTATGCTATCAAAAGTACTTTTCGACCGTATGGGTCTTAGAAATTTTATTTGAGCATATTATTTAAAGCGGCTACCCTATTTCAACAAATCTAGCAACTTTTCTTTATATCTTATTTATATACAAATTTTTTAGAATCGATTATCGAAAACGCTTTCATAAAACGTGCGACGTGCTCTATGACTAATTGCTATACATATTTACTAAAGATATGTGCAATATTGAGTGATAAGTTAAACTAAAAATATTTCGTAGCTAACTTCAGTGCTAATAGATAAAGAAAATGAAAGTTGCGGTTGGATCAATTTCTTTCAAATTAAAATTTTTAATCTAAGAAGTTAATTAGCAAGAAAACGATTCAACTGCATATTTTGTACTAAAATCAACTTACTTCACTATAATCTAAATCTAAAAATGATCAATTAACTATTAAACAATATAAAATTGAAAACTACGACTTATTATTTCTAGTTATTATTTATACAGTGCTGAAATTCAACTGATGCTGAAAAACAAATCAACTTCAAATTACATTTTATCACGTTTTGCGAATTTCCTTACCTTTTGAGACAGAACAATTTTTGGATAAGAAATAATATCTTGATTTTTACATAATAAAATGAGGCGAACCGGCGAATAAAGACATGCTTCACAAAAATATTGCAACTAAATTAAATTATTTTGATGTCAGCCAGAATTAATGCATTAAACATACATTCACGAATCAATATGATTTATACCTGTGAAATTTATATTTTAAATCCACTAATTCTGACTTAAAGTTCCTGCAACTGTAAGCAAGTTTAATTTTGTACATTGAAACGTTTTTGCTAGGCGAATAAAAATAATTACAGCATTTCTAAACATCAGAAGCGACACAAAGTCTAAGTTCTCAAATAAACCAGCAAATCAAATCTGAAGACTCAACCTTAAGCCCGAATGATTTATGTCGGGAAGTCGATATATTATTGTACTCATGCTCGTGGCGGATGTAATGTCTAGGCAAAGCGCGTATAGTCGTGCGAACATGCGCGGCGCCTGAAGCGTCAACTAGTGTGATAGAGGCGGCTCTAGTGTCCTCGTGTGCTTCCAGTGGCCCACTCTCCCTTCACAAGTTAATAATGACTAATAATTCAGTTTTCGCCGGCGGTCCGTCGTTCAGACTAGAGAGCGCGACGTCACATCTATTTGTGTGTGAATAAAACTCGTGGGTTCGATGGTGGATATACTCGGGTGCGTCGAGGCTATTAGATTCGTCGCGTTGTATGAATTAGACAAAAAAAAAACTAAACAAAAAAATTATGACAAATAATAGAAAAATCGAGTGTTATTGAAATGAAAACTACATTTCTAATTGATGATCATAACCAGAATGCGGGAGGTAAGGTATCGGCTACGGCACTCGCAAGCTACGCCTCACTCCCAAAACTTACTCTCGTCTTCGAGATATATGAGCGTTATCTCCTCCATCATGGGAAGTTCCACTCGGTACAAGATTTCCCCTATACGTAGAAAAATTCACGTTACATACATTAAGAAATATTTTGCACTTTGCAAATGGTCCGTATAATGGAGAAGATCTAAAATAGGAGGCTGTTTTGTGATTGACGATCAAGTTAAAAAAACATGGTTTTTTGGGATTCGATAGTTATGATATTAAATTTGGTTGCGTCCCGTGATGCACGCGAGATATTTAGCGTAAATACGTCGTTCTACATGATGGGGTAGCTCGCGTAACATAAATAGCAAATAAAAATGATGTAGGTATATCGAGTATGATGAGTGCGCTACGTTCGCCCCGGCCAGGCAACTAGAAGCACAGGACGGCGGCCGGACGTGTGTCAAACCAAACCGTGTGCTGCGGCCTCGGGGCCCGCTACACCTAGCCACATTTAACCGGGCGATTCTATTTTACTCGTTCATGTCCATTCATCACACAACTTTACAATTTTCTTTTACAATACAACGTTAATGCGACCGATGTGCATTAATTGAAACGGCATAAATAAGATAACATTTCCAGGATCTAGGCAAAATATAAATAAAATAGGAACAGAAGTTTACTATCTAGGTAGTGTTAAAGTTTTTGCTCAATTTGAACATAATGTATATTTTCCAAAAACGAGTAAACTCAACCACTTGAAAAATTAATGAAAATAGGCCGTTGCTGCGCTAATACTACTCAATTCAAAGAAGCGTTTAGATGTGTTGTCTATGACTTGTAGGTAATTATATCATACAGGATGTGTTGAATTTCATTTGATTTTTAAACTATTGAAATTGTTCGAAGTAAGTAATGTCGTATTTTTCGCGATATTTATTTTTTACAAATTCGAAGCATTCAACAATGTTTCAGTTTCAATGCACATAGGTTGCATCAATGTTGTATAATTATATTTTTAAACTTATGAGAGGTCTACCTGTAACGCACGAGCAGACATACATTATTTAATTTGTTTTATTGTAAGGTCATGTGATTTGTGACATTTCACGTTTTGTTATAGTTATAATTTTGAAACAGAAATGAGTACATTTTTTTATTACCGTACACCATTTCATTAAGCAACAAACATATTACGCAAATAACTACAATTGAAATTGTATTACTAAAAATTTCTATAATTAATTATGAAGCATTATCATGCTTTCCATAGACACTACAAGCGTTAATTTACTCACACCGATTTTATTGAAATAACATTAAAATAGAAAACCAATTCACTAAATACATCCTAAATAATTTATCGTCAATTTCATGTAGGTAAATTTGTAGGCCTGAAAAACAGTGAGCATGAATCTCGTCGACTCGATGATTCAAACAATTAATTTTAATCGCAATTTATAAATATGTGACATTACCTACATTTGAGCACGACCTTGTATATTTAGCAAAACAATAATACATTTTTATATCATTAATCATTAATACATTTATAAGAACAATTATATATATAGACAATGCGTCATTTTTTAACGGTTAGAAAAAGCACACAGCTCCAATGAAAACATTTTTTTTTATAAATTAAGATAATATTAGCAGCCGAATGAAAAGTTGCGTACACTATCGTCGAAATCTTATCGATCTGGTACATTTATATTTGGGACATTCAAATCGTGTAACATTAATAAATGTATATTGAAAATTTTATTCACAAAACGTCAGCAACCATTAGTTATTATGACAAGGATATTATTGACCCATAAACTATACTTCGAAGCTCCATTTTGATATCCCTGTTGCAGTTTATTACGTGGTAATAAAAGTGGGTAATTCACGATGCTTCAACAACATTCTAATAGAAAAATATATGTAGAACATATCGAAGAATGAATGTCGATGGCGTGTTAAGTGATAATTATGCATGAGCCCTTTTAAACTCTTATGTACATGAGGCCGTAACAATTTCGAGATCGATAAGACAACGTACGGGCATAATGACCTAAATACGAACAGCGGAATAGCGAAAGTAATATACATCAATGAGACATTGTGCACTCACCGTCTGCGTTAGTGTCCTCCTGTGTGTAACAAAGCATGAAAGCTGTAACAAAATCGTATATTACAACACTTATACGACCCCACTGAGAGCCGGATTCAAAGGGCGATTTTACATGATCGAAGTCGAAAAAAGAAATAAAAGTTTCATATATTTACATAAATACACACGAATATAAATGTTCCTAAAGCCCATTTTGCCCTCCTTTAAATTCGGCCCTAATTCCACTCACCGTAAAGGCGTAAGCTTATAAAGTTAAGAGATAGACGTCTTAGTGGGGGAGGGGCTGCATTATTAGCAGTGATATGCATGATATGCATATGATGTAAGTGCATTTTCTTTTAATGGCTTCTTTTAAAAATGTTAAACACTCAAATAAAATATCTTATGGAAGACGAGAAAAAGTCCTTCATTGAATAGCATTTTATCAGAAACCCTTATCATTTAGCAGATTTCTTTATTGAAATTTACATATTTTACAGTAAAATGCCTAAACCGATCAAATTAATTGGTAAAACAATCAACTGACAGCTTTTGTCAACCCATTCTCTACCTAAAATTTACATTTATTTCAAAACCAGGAGAGGGTAACTTGCGCGTTAAAAATGACTGTCATGAATAAAATATATGCCATTTAATTACTTTTGTGTTATTAAAAAAATGTCTATGATTAGGTAAAAATATTAATATTTCCAGCTGTTTATCTTTATTAATGATAATAATGCTTTTTCTACCGATTTATAAAATGTAACATAATACAAATCGTTAAAAAAAGCATTACTAGAAATTATTATATGAGAAATATTCGGGTCCCATGGTAAATATCCATTATAAATAAGTAGGATTGCCAATCGTCTAATCGAATGTCACGTATGCTAGCTACGTCATCGCGTCCTATTTTTAGCAAATTTGTCCTGATTTTTCAGCTTAAAATTCTACACTTAGCAAATTAAGAGTTGGCAACCCTACATATACACGGCAATAATGTACAACAAGCTTAACTTTCCCTTTAGTATAAAATATATAATTGTATTTATTTATCTTAAAAATCTTTCATTTAAAGTTAACATCTTTGGCTTTTTGTTTTATATAATGCGAAACCTTACTGCGAATCGAAACGAACTCAGTTATAATACTTACGCTCTTGGTCCGAGCCATCTTCAGATTTACCGTCCTCGCGGCTTTTCATGAACGGGAATTTTCTGCTAAACGATAATGTTTTCTTTTTCCTCTCCAATGTCGACTGACTCTGTAATTTTTAATTATATACTCATTAAGTACTTAATATTTTTAATGAACATTAATAAAGTTCTCGGCAATAAAGGAAGTTATTTTGTTCTCTTAAATATCGCAATTATAACACAGAAACAATACTATTTTAATCGCGTATATTCATTATTTTTGTTCTCGAAACGACGGGATAATAAGAATAACTAATATATGCGATTCAGATTCGTTTAAAATAGTTTTATTTTATGCATAACATTAATTTTATTTTCTTATTCAAGTATTGTCTCTCCCTCGATAACAACATCTAACGCTACGTACGAGAACATCATTTATTATAGTAATTTTTCAGATACTCGGTCTAGAAACAGTAGAAATATACTAAGGCTTGTTACATTATATCTTAGTTTGGCAGTGCCGGAACGCGCGGTAATCTCGTTTCACAGGGAACCGCTGTTAAAGCGCGTGCTATTTAACAGCGCGCTGCTCAACGGCGCTTTTTGCGGCGCGAATACAAAACCAGCCTAACGGCCAGTTCACGAACTTGCCGCTTTGAGCGGCGGCTAAGCGCGGCGCGGCGAGCGGTAGAATCAAAGTATGAAAGCGTTCATACTTTGATTCTACCGTGGCGTGCTCCATACATTTTCGTACTTTTGATTATACCACTCGCTGCGCCGCACTTAGCCGCCGCTCAAAGCGGCAAGTTCGTGAACGGGCCGTAAGAGCTCGGTCCTTGGGAGGGCGTGTGAATTCTCGTGCGTATTCCCGCGTTTGTCTATGTGTGTGTTTCCGTATCCGTGTTTGTGAGTGATGCACGTGTCTGCATCTGTTTGTATGTGAGTGTAAACATACCCGTGTCTATGTCTGTATGTGAGCGTGCGCATCTCCGTATCTGTGTGTGTATACATGTATAATTATGTGTCGTACCGTGCTGACGGGCGTGCCCTGTCCCTGGAACTTGACCTGTCGGTCGCGGGCGCGCTGCTTGCGCTCCCAGCGCCGCTTGGACGGGATGATGCCCACCGCCTCCGGGTCCGCGCTGTCCAGCCGCCTGACACAGAAGGGATCGATCATCAATTTATTATCATTTTCTTATACAAATTTAATGCTATTTCCGGCAAAAAATACTGAATGTGCACCAAAATTTTTTAACCAACATATTCTCCCAATCTTAAAAAAAATAATAAATTGCACTTTAAAATTAAAGGAGCCCCTAATATTTAATTTTTAGTCAAGTGTCTTCGGCATACTTATATAAAAACACATTTTTAATAATCACTACGATTTGGGCGTCTCCAGATTTATAAAAACACTCAAGGTCTTACAGACAAGTACCAAGTGGAGTTTAGGTTGAACTGTGTCGGTTTTAGTGCACAATAAATATTTTTAGTGCAAAATTAATTTAGTGTGTAGTTTTTGTTACAAATTTTAATATTATAATACAAACAACATATATTCAAACTATGGACCATAGCCAGGAAACGCCAAGATTTCGAATCATTCGAGTTTCGTGAATAGGACTATACCTACGCCCATTACCAACAGATATTGGGAACAGGACACAGGAAAAAGAAGATTAACATCGACCTTAGACTTAAGTACCTTGCAATAAATTAGCCGTAACACAACTCAACGATCATAAATTGCAGATCTTATTACAAATTATATCTTTTTCTTTATGGATCTTTGACAAACGTAGTGTAGGACGCCCTCTGGTCCGCTAGACTGATGATATACACGCAGTTGCCGGAACGAACTGGATGAGGATTGCGGAAGACTGCAATGTTTGGCACAAACTTAAAGAGGCCTATATTCAGCTGTAGACAGCGATTGGCTGGCGACGATGGAACATACATTCTCTTTTTGAAAGTCTAGCGAATAGATCAAACTATTTCGGAAAGATTAAAACTGATCAATTGATCTCTGGCAAAACGTCACTCACTATATTCCCCATAAATTACATATTTAACCTTTTATTCGTATTATAAAGGTTGACCATGGATGACACTTTGTTGTAGACACTGTACACTTGTTTTCTAACAGAAACAGGAAATATAGTTTAAAAATTAAAAAGAGAGACCTACCTCGCTTGCCACCATTCATCGTCTGACGCGTTAGTGACGTGTAGTATATCACCATACCGGAATGGTAAACCTCTAGAGGGCAATCCATCGTCTCTGATGGGATCGTAGTCGAATAGTGCTCTGAAATTAAGCAATTAAAACTTATCATTATCACAATATAGCTTTTACTACTAACAAATTATTAGACTCATTACATAAGAATATAATTTTAAAGCAGGACCTTCTATATTCACTTTTAATTTATTGTTTAGAATTTTAGTAAACTAGTACAAAATTGATATTTTCTTTACCTTACATATAATGATCGCTTTTGTGATGTCCTTAAAAGTGTATGATGTTGTTTCAATTCATTGATTCGAGCTTCAAACTTATTGTATTCCTGTGGCCTGTACACTACTGTCAATTTCACGTTTTGTCCTGTGCTCTGCAAGAAACAACAAAAGCTTAATTAAAACATATATAAATATTTTATACAGGCAAAAAAAATGTTGAATTTGTGAAATGTAAATATACTTAAGGTCCTAAGCAATACGAAAACATAATAATAATAAAAAAAACATGATACTGTAAGAATAATTATAAATTATAGGTCAGTAGTTATTGAGTTACTAACACAATTGTATTTGGACTTCCTTTATGCACGGTCCATACTTTAGTTGACACAAGTACTTATAAAGGCGCAAGCCGATGTACAATATGAGTCATGGGTTTTTAAATTACTGTTGCGCAATTTAATTTATGCCGTCTGTTTGTCAATCACGTGCGTGTATTCGTAACTAGATTTAATCAAATCGTTGATGTACGCAATTTAATTGTTATATTGTGTTTGAAAAAATCAGTAGAATTATATAGGCCATATAAACATTTTAAAATCAGATTAATGTTCTTAAATAAATTGTTAAGTCCCTAATATATGATTACTATTTATAAAGGTCAGATATTTTTGTAAGAGCAAATGCATTATTTTGCACGTTTTAGAAAACTGCACCAATAAAAAAATCATCATCATACTGTCGACGAACTGTGTAATATGGTCTGATATGCCAACCGCGCGGCGTAATAGCGCAATTTCGATGTTCGAAAATTGTCTCAAAATTTTCCTATTAGGGAACGTAACCATGGGAACTTTTTAGAGGTATTCGGCCCCTTTCCACCGCTAGGTGACCATCCGAAGTGTATGCAAAGAAGCCAAAGACACCTCCGGACTTTGTCACGTAGTATTGACAATATGAATTTTAGTGACCTTTTTTTAGGATTCGACCCTGATTCTGACTCAACACGTTTTTTTAGGTTTCGATTCTGAGTCAATTACTACATAACAAAGATGTACGCCCACCCTCCTTGTGACTTGACGTTGTATTTTACAGAACCCCCCTAAAATAGGTCACGTATTAGTTAAAAGTACTTTTTACTTTAATGCGCACAACACAATTGAAACTATTTTACAATATCGCACAATACACTGTAGTACTTTATCTTTAGTACGCGTATCGAACAATTTGCCGTAGCGCTTTTTCGCCGCGCGTTTAAAACTCGTAGTACAATCGTAGCCTAGCGTAAGACGTAGCTTAGCGATTTGGCATACCTTGAGCGCCTTGGCAGCCTGTTCGTGCGTAGCGTGCGTGATGTCTACGTCGTTGACGGCGAGCAGACGGTCGCCGCGCCGCAGCTGCGCCGAGCGCTCGGCCGGGCCGCCCGCCAGCAGGAACGACACGTAGATGCCGTGCCCGTCCTCGCCGCCCACGATGTTGAAGCCGAGCCCCTGCGGACCCTTCTCGAGTTCCACGACGCGTGGTTCTTCGCCGTCAGCCGCGTCCTCCCCCATTGCACTCCCCGCGCCAGCCTCCTCCCGTCGTAAAGAGTTCGCCGTGCTCGACGCTGTTAGGAGGGCTGTTTTTGAAATGGGAAATTCTTTAGGGGCACTTAAGGGATAATGAGCACACGAGGGACTTATGAGTTCGCGTCAACAACATGCTCACACTGTGTGTGAGCTGTGTTGCCTTAGCTACTTTTTGAATGAGTGAAATTTCATGCGTTTGTACAGGATGTTCAATTTTTAACTGCGAATACTTTAATGGTGGGCTCCATAAGGCTAACACATTACGTAAAAAAACAAGAAAAAAAAATACAATAATATTTGTTATACTTTTATTATAAGTTTTTACTTTAATCAGCAGTCTCTATAACTGTTCATTGAACCGTAAATAGGCCAGCCCTTGGCGTCAATTAGACATGGTAAACAATGGTGACTCGTAGTGTACTTACGTGTGTTAGCGCGCGAGGTCCTCGGCGAGGGCTGTCCGTGGCGCGGGCCGGGCACGAGCACGAGCTGCACGCGCTCGCCCGACGCCTTCAGCGCGCTCACTGCCTCCTCGTGCGTCACGTTGTCGAGGTTCACGTCGCCCTTCTGTGGACGATGGGTTATTGCGTTTTAGATCTTAGAATACATGTACAAAGAGAAGAACACAAAGTTACTGCTTCGCCAGCTTTAGTAATTTAATATAGCCTATATATAACCTTAGTGTATAAGCAGGCTAGCTAACTAACATAAACATTTTTTCAAATTGGCTCGGTATTATTTAGTTTAAAACCTCAAACTGTAATTCTTTATAATATTACTAGATTTTGTCCCGCGTGCCCACGTTTAGATGTGGTTTATCATATTTCCGAAATAAAATATATCCTATATTTTAATTGGGAGCTAACTTTGCAGGTTTTATGGTAATTGGTTCAGTAAGTACGTCATGAAAGCGAAACAAACAAATTTACTTTCGCATTTTCAATATTACAAAAGAGATAATATTAATACAAACTTGAAGAAGAATTGAGCATTTAAAACATTTGCAATTTAACATTAGCTTACAAGATTTCATGACCATTGATCTACAAATTAATATACATACATCATAATACTTTACATTTTTAAAGTGAAACATATGCTATACTCACAGATGTGTTTTTGACCATAAGTAGTTTGTCGCCAACCCTCAAGCGTCCGTCCCGATGTGCGGCTCCACCAGCCATTATCTTGGTCACGTATATCCCATTGTCTCCGGGTATGTGCTGATTTCCCAAGCCGCCTGCTATGCTGAAGCCCAACCCTGAACCACCTTTCACCAGCTCTATCTCCACTGCCTCCTCTTTATTTGATATTTGTGATACATTTAGTGTGTCTTCGCCGGTTTGTCGACGTCTTATTTTCTAAAATGGCCAAAAATAATGTCAATGTTAATCAGAAATATGAATATTATTTTTTCAAATGATACTTTATAAATGAATCTTACCAGTCTTACTGTGCTCCCGGCCTTTTTTAATGCGTCGACTGCTTCAGCGTGTGATACGTTCTCAACTGATGTGTCGTTAACCTGAATAAAATACTTAGCTTGTATTAACAGTGACATACTTTAAGGAAAACTTATTAGAATAGTAATAACATTATCACGAATTTAGTGACATCACAATTAACACAAAAAGAACATTTTGTACAATAAAAGTTAATAAACATTAAAAATATACGCTAGATTCGACTTGCGAATGTTTTATTTCGTCCCTGAAAAAGTAACGTATTTTTTTTTTGATCAGCTGATGACTAAAAGTTTAATGGTGCATACATTAAATTTATGCTCTGTCTATAATATAAAATATATAAAATAACCAGTCTACGTTTTTTTTAATATCTGATAAATTTATCTTATAGAGCAATCTTGTATCAGTGAAAAAAAATATTTTTTAAAGTAGTAATGTAAAGAAAAAGTACACCAGATATGAACATAGTTACGAGTACTTTTGATGGAGCTGAATCTAGCGGCCCGCTAGCGGCCGGCGCCGCGCCGTTACGATCAAAATTAACCGAACGATTAATAC
>DVVJ01001584.1:0-11081 GCA_018234505.1 Junonia neildi neildi
AATTAAAAGACGTCTATATATTAATACCCGAAACCGATGTAAACGCGTGCAACGCCGCGGGCATCAGCTAGTCTATAAGTATAATTTGATTTCACATTTTTTTATTATTGTCTGACAAAAAATCAACATGAGGTATATAACATAAATAAAAAACATAAACAAACATGCGTACCATACACAAAACATACCGCCAAATTCTTACTGGGTCTTACCATACGAATTACGTAAGCCAACCCTTTGCAATTATAAAAGTGCGGAGGTCGGTACAATCGCTTGCATAACCCAATATTTACCGCGCTTTGTGCCACAATAAACGTTGTCGTTTTGCGTTCGCCTGTATTATACTTAATGCCTTTGTATCCTGTCCCCGTTTTGAGGATCGTGAGAATGTAGGCCAAGTTCAGGGATGCAATCGCACAAATGTATGGGACCCCTTGAAAACCGGCTCCGGTGTGAAGTGAACCGCATATAGTCGAGAGTTTTATTGATAGTTTTGTAATAGGGCGAGCTAGTTTTCATTAGTGCGGACGTCGTGTGTGAAAAGACGGCAATGACATTGTGACAGAAAATAATAATATTTTAATTCATTCACTGGCCTAGAGCTCGGTGAGGTTTTTCATCAACAGTTAAAACGAAATACTTATTTCGCAATAGATAGTTTTGACATAGACACTGACAGTTAGGGGTCCACAGATTTAAAGTCACTCTTACTTTAAAGCGAGATATGCTCGGAGTCTCTCTCAAGGATAAAATGAGAAATGAGATTATCTACGACATAGCTCGCAAAATCGGCAAGCTGAAATGCCAATGGACCGGTCACGTCCGTCGCAGGACCGAATGGAACAGATGCGTCCTGGAATGGAGGCCGCGTTTTGGCTAACGAATTGAATTAAACGCTCTCCGGTAAGCTGGAATGACGACGTTAGCAAGGTTGCTGGAGAGGGCTGGATGAGGGTTGCGGATGACCGGGATGTTTGGCGCAAAATTTGAGAGGCCTATGACCAGCAGTGGACTGCGATTGGCAGATGACAACTAGATAGTGTAGAAATGTATTGCAAGCAGACTATTACATAGGATAATTCTTACACGCATAACTCAAAAAATGGAAAACGACGTACATTTTAGAGTAGGTAAAGCTTAAATTTTTTACGAAAATACCGGAAAATAAAAAAAAACCGTCGGTCGTCATTTGAAATGCATCGTTAAAATGTAAAGCGTATTTTTAAACGTTTCGTATTAATTCAAGAGAAATTTTAACTGCCAATAAAACTGTTTACAGATTCCCGAGAGTGCAAGGACTTATGAATAATTGAGTTTTTTTAAGGTGTCGAGGCCAACTTAAACGGTGGATTAATTGCGTCAATTTACACCAATCGTTTTATATAAATAAATCCTTTGAATCAAGTTCAACATAAAAATATATAAACATAAAGTTAAATATTACACCAACTAACTCACATTATTATTTATAGTATAAAATTATTATAAAATCCATTATTATTGATTCGTTCAATGAAAATTGTGAACATTGATCTTCGATGGATTTAAGTTTTTTGTAATAGGTACATAAAACTAATATATTGAGAAGGTAGTAAGGTAAAGTAAATATCTCATTACTTTTTTGCAATTTATGTATTAACTTTTTGGAATTTTATAACTAAGTGATATAATTTAGAAATATAAAATACTTAAATCAAAATATGTCGAACTTTAATAATTCCTACCTAGTTACCCAGACGTCGCCCTACATAGGGAGGCGTACCTATTATTATACAATTTATATCAATAAAAGTACACAACATATTTTCATTTAGGTACTAAACATTCGCATTTCGCACGTGTAACTTACACAAAAGACTTGTTTCTAAGAAACATATAAAGTAACTTCAAACCTTACCTAGTTACGAAGTCGAATCTATTTTCTGACCAAAATTCCCTTTGTAGTTAACATAAACCTGTATTATTGTGTATTACTAAGCATTGTTTGATGCTTATTGATGTAAATCAAATAAATAATCGCACGAAATCCATATAACTTCCTCAACAAAGCGAAGCCCCGCACAATGGTCGCCGAATTACCGATAACTTGTTGGTAAATGCCAGTTTTCAAAACAATAGATATGTTGTATTGCTAGCTAGTGTTTATATCCGGAGTTTATTGGTTAATAAAACAATTAAGCGGGAGCTGCGAGCTATCATAAACTTGAAAGGCGTGGCCGTCTCAGCTATTTCTGCTCGGTGTAATGTTCCAATATATTTTCTTTACGTCGTCGCCACAAATGCAAGAAACGCAACTAAAGGTAGATTAAAGGTGACATTTTCTTTCTATTTTTCCTTGCGAGAATATTTCTGCAAGAAAAGCTTTTGAAATTTATATTCTTTTAAAAGATATATAGAGGGCTAATTTTTCAAATGGGTGTTCAGATTAGAAACTGTTTACGGTGTCCTGGTTCTCCATGTTCCAGGTTCCTATCACATTGAGCAAAAATAAAGAATGTATTGATTTTTTAACAAAATCAGCGGTTTCGATTAAGTACTAGCTATACTAGGAGATCATACGTCCTCAACCAGATAAAAAAAAATCGTCTTATAAAATTCGAGTACCAAAATTCTTATCGCAAATTGTTTTCGCAAAAAAAAAAATAAATACCAATTCCGAATCGATCCCTTCATCTCAAGTAGCCGGGAGATAAATTCGACGATAAAGTCCGAACCAGAAGCCTTATCAATCTATTGTCCGTTGATAGACTGGCAAATAAATTCGTTCCGACGATTAATTTGGTGACAAATAACCAATAAGCCTCCGACATCAATCTCCCATGCGCTTGATTGGCGAAGGGTTCGGCCGAGGTCAAGGGCGTACCTTACACGTTCCTTGCAATGGGATTTTGAACACGTGTTAGTCTCAAAGGGTCTTATACATGTTTATACTTTAGTTATATGTTGAATTTATGCGATGTTAATAACGGTTTACTACGGTGATCATTAAACTAAAAAGTCTACAAGACTATTCTCACGTAATCAATGTATTGGCACTTTCTATAAAGAGTACCGTATGAAAGTGCATATTAAGCATTTAAAACCATTACAAATTCACGAGAAGCTTAAAAACATTGAAAGAGCGTGCGATCTCGACGCACTCATTCTTACAGTGCTCAAATGAAATGTAAATATAAATGTGGGACGCCATTTGCTGGGAGAATGAGGAGAGAAATCAATGTTTGTGTTACGATCAAAAGCCTCCGCTTTAATTATTTATCCTAGTCGAAATGTCATTTTTAGAACTCATATTAACATCATAATAAATTATATGAGTTTTACGTTTATTGTCATACAGTTTATAATACACGACGTACTATTGCGTACAAGTTGTAGGTACAATGTGTCGTACATTCACGAAATGTACTGTCGAGGAATAGTTAATTTCCCATATTTTCAAATAAGTACCACAGATCTAATCATAAGTAAAACTTAATTATATAAACACATACTTTAAAGGACAGCAAATTGATTAATATTAATATCAATGCATTTATCGTAGGTACACAATCTTCTTTAACTGGAAATCTAATTTCGATAAACATATTTTCCAACGATAAAGTTCCAACATATTATTTTCGTTGGAACAGTAATAAAAGCAGCTTAACCTCATATTGAACCGAGTTCGAGTAACTTATACGAGACAATATCTTAAACATTATTCCCATGGCTTTCCACAGAATACCCGATTTCTTCTTTCTCCTATCCTATATTCCAATCTCAGGCTATTTTCCAAGCAATATTTCTCAATCGCGTCCACATTTAGATTTCTGCATCTAGATAACATTTTCAGTTCAAGTGGACGCGGGTCCGCAGATAACAAATGCAATTTACGCCGAGCAACTTGAAAAGAATTACGTGATATATATTTATTTTTCTCCGTTGGAATTACCTTTTTAACGAAGTAAGGAAAACAGTTAATGTTGCCATTTATAAATGTAATCTTATGTAACCGGAATATATCGCTGCTATTATTTTGGAATGACAAAGCTCAGAATACATTCGTTTTCAGGAAAATCGTGTACTGTGTACATTTCTCAATGATACTTAAGATTTTAACAGTTAGAATATGATTGCTTGAAAAAGAACTTTTAGAACTTCGTTATATTAAAATATCTTTGTATTATTTTTAGCATATTTATCACAATATATTTAAAGCACAATATGTACCGCCCAGCAGTTAAACAAAAGACATCATCGTCAAAAAAGTTGTGTTTTATTCAATCGATGCTAAAAGAACATTTACGAAGAACGTTACATTAAGAAGAATCTTAAAAGCTTTCCCCGAACGTAAGACAATACACGGTGTTTACATCCGTCCTATTAGAGCTCGGCGTGAAACCGGAAGCGAACCCACGTCCTGTCCACCTTTGACGTTTATGAGGGTACACTAACACGAGTGCGTAATTTAATATGTCTATAACGAAATCCCTTACGAATTTATTACCGTCAAGTCGAAATTTAATTATATTGTTTCAAAAATGTGCAAAAATATGAGAGGTGTGGCATTATTTATAACAATGATGAAATAAATATTTTGAAAACAATATTGGTAATAAAAACCTTATTACCCTATTTTACTTTTTGTTAGACGTGTGTTATCCGATGTAGTATGATATACTCATAATACTAATACTCATTTTCAAACATAATTATCAGGAACGTAGATTAAGATTGAAGATTTAATTTAAGATCATTGCATTACGCGTTATCACTGAATCATACACTAATGCTAATTTATGGGTCGATTTCAGTAATCTTAACACATTGATATTATAATTAAATACGCGTTATGGAAGATATGCAATATTGGGTGTAATACCACGAATTTAATCGAATATAGTCAATATAAATATCAGTATTACTCGTTTTCAAATAACTTATGTTTTATTACGTACTGGCAATGGAAAAATGTTGTGTACCTTTTTCTTAATATGTTATTGTTAAGAAAAATTCTTCGATAGGTATATCTGATGATCGACTATAATGAAGCAGCTGTAATGCCCCATTTCTTCTTCTAAACATTAGATGGCATTTACCTTACAATACTTTACTAGATATATAAATTAAACATACTAATTTGCAGCTCAATTGCACTAATCTCATATTATATTGAACACTATGTATACATACAGCTGTTAGTCCAATAGTCCGATATGAAACCTGATGAGGCGTATGTCATTAGAGGTTGGAATTGAATACGGGTCAATTTGCTGCTGGGTGGAAATCTATCAGAGCAGCTATTCCAATAATGATATCAATCACGCGAATCGATGACTGCCGTATCTGTTTCTGTTCCCGTTGTTATCAATACTTATTGTGTCAATGTGTTGAGCCTAGTTTTTGATAAAGAATATTTAATAAAGCGTGTTTGTAAAACAATGTTTTTTTAGGCAAAACTGATTGGATATTGATTCGATTTTCACTGGTTGTTATGATCTCATAACGTTGGCTTTATAAGAAAAAAATTGGATTATGTTTGAAAATAAAAGATGATAACTTTTTCTTCAGTTTTATATAAATAATGTACAGTTATGAAGCTGATATCTTTATACGGATTTATTTTAACTGTAAAATAAATTTTGAACATCATGAGTTTCTGTAAAAGGTTTGAAAGATAAATACCTAATAATAATTTAAATCCGAAAATAAAATGAAGACTATTATTATGTTGATAATGAAATTTTAATTAAAATTATTTAACAATTTAAATGATATCCAATAATTATTATTAAGTACTCGTGATTGAGTCACAGACAAAAATTTCTTAATGCAATTTACGCAATTAAAATACTTCATCAGCAATTAGTGGAGAAAGGGAAAGAAATTATTACGACTAGCGTTTTTCCTGTTGAATAAATCTATTAAAGATGTGTAGAAAGAGTTGTCATTAAGGGTAGGCTAGATCATTCGTTAAGAGCACTTTTCACCCCGTGTCGTACAGTCATACAAACATAATGTAACCTTCAGTGTCCTCTTGAACTGTAAGATGTATTCCATTATTTTTATGAAGCTGTCCTCATCGAAATATAGATTTAATAAATTATTATTAGTATAGACTTGGCTTTATGTGAATAAATATCCAAAAACGTTTTACATGTTGTAATTTTTTAGCAACAAATGGTTTCCTTATTATTTAATATTATTTTTTTTCAACTTTAAACGATTTTCATTAACCTATAAATTAAAACCACACAAACGTTTCACCGCTTAAGATTAAGTCTAATTATTAAAAAAATCCTTTGTCATGTCTATAACAACAGAATGAAACATGTCTATAACTGGAATAGCATTGTGTTCATTATTTTAACCCATCAACTCTGAAGTCCTCGTCCGACCATAATCATTGAGTCAAAGCGTATGATAGACGGGGGATATCCCCGGGCTAAATTATTCCTGCTCACGTATACAGAAGTGCAAGGCTTCTCGCTTTGTTCTGAATTTTTAATCAGCGTTGCTGCTAAAAATAAAAGTATTCGGATATGCTATAAGCCAGCACAATAGCATAATATTAAAGTTTCTGCAGACAATAAATAGACTAGGAATAAAGGCCGTTTGTCTGCCATTTCGAAAGCAAGTTTTATACAAAATTCCGCCGACTCACAAAAGTTATCAAAAATCGGATAATCCTTTGAATGGATGCAATATTGGAAGAATAGTCTTTAATATTCAACAATACTTGAACGATAAATAATAATTCAGCGTCTTTTCTGTAAATTAATGTATTTACGGTGAAAACACATGTTGGATTTTGATGACATTTAACGTTTACGAGTATGTGCTTTAAATCCATATAACTGTGGTATTTTATGAACGTGGAGGTAACGGTATAAATATCTTAACAATATCTATTATAATAAATTTTCGGTATAGAGTTAGATATAATATGGTATAGCGCATAGCTTGGATATTGGAAATAGATATATAGACTAAATATTCTACTTCTATTCCATTATTTGGTATAAGTTCTTTTTCTTATAAAAACGAAATCATGGTGACAAATTAGTTATTTGTATATTTATTTTATTGCTGGAAATTATCGATATATCTGCAAAATATATAAAGCTACAAGGCTTGTGATTGTTTCTATGCAACGCAATGTAGCTCTACGAGTTACGAGCTCTACGTCGTAGTGGCGTAGCACATGATAATAATTATTATATTTTTTATTTGTATATTTATAATAACATGGCACACTGGTATTGTAATCTGCAGCGAGAAAGTGTATAGCTTTATACATAAAGGATATTAATATTATTTACCTGTATGTGCTATGTATGTATATTGTATAAAGTCTTTTCCGTAGACTATTTAGCCTAAACAGTTTTTACCTATTTTGATATATCAAATGTAATTTGATTCGTATTTTTGTTGTCAGATATGTGACGTTACCAATCTAAAAAAATTGTCATTCAGGTTTTTGTTTTTTTTTAATTTTTTTATATTATATAGGTATTTGTTAAGTTTTTAATGTAGATAAAGCTGTCGTATAAAAGTATCCACGTATTAGCAAGTTTTCATAAGTAAAAAATAAACTCTTTATATGATTTTTGTTCGTAAATTATTTCAATACAAAGCACTTAGCGACGCAACGAACGGTAGGAGAATGATAGAAAAAGCCCATTTTAAATAAAGTATATTTTGTCATTGTTGTTGTCATTTTATTTTTTATCCTTCGTTCTTTATTCTATATTTTATCTTAATGATGAGGTTAAGTTATAATGTTTTTGCATGATACCTCAGACTTTAGACAGACAAACAGTCAAATCATTTTTCAGAAGTATATTTAAGAATCAATTATCTTCTATAATCATCATCCATTCCATCCCCAGCATCCCCTTCATTGACAATCCCATACCATGCACTAAATGCTATGTGATTTTATTATCTTTTACAATTGCAGTATTTATTTCTATTTTAGTATACCTATCTATAAGAATTTAATATTTAACATTTTTTTTCAAAAACCTTTACTTTTATATCTACAATTAACCAAATAAGTTACCAACATAAATTTAAAAAATAATAATTCCAAAAAAAATATTACACTTAAAATTAAATCGCGGTTCTCTATAAAATATCCTCGAGCTATGAATGGTGTAAGAACGGGCGAGCATGGTTGACTTCTAATCAATAAATTTAAAGTTTTTCTAGCGCAAGTGCGGCTGAAGATATAACGAAGGGAAGTTTTGTAACCGGTGGTGTCCGAACTTATAAAGTTTCCAAGTCTACGACGCGACTGGTCGACTTCGATATCGATTTAAATTTATCTATTATTTATCACGTATTATATATAAGTTTGCTTATAATGTAATACGGTTTTTATATAGTTGTCTTATGTAGTTTTTGCAGTTTTTGATACAATGTTTAAAATTTTTATTTTTAACAAAAAAAAAATCAAACACATACATTTTACATAAATTCATCCGTTATATATACCACAATTGCTTACAATAATATTTTATTTTTTGTTAGATAAATAAATAATATAATAAATCAAAATATATAACAACACTCACTCTTACATTACAATATCTCTTCCCGACAATGATGACATTTTATAGCAGGATTGATAATGTTTTGTTTTCACTCCAGTAAAGTAAGAGACATCTGTACCATTTTAGTACTAACGTAATGTAGTGATAGTGGTAGTGATAGTGGCAGGATACTTGTAGAAAAGCACTAAAAACAGCAGTGAAGCGCGTTGACTGTCTCTTACAAGATATACTTATTTTAAATTTTAGTCGATTCGCACTTTATAATTTACTTCTAAGGAAACCTATTCACCATGCAGGTACTTATGTATATCTTTGTGTGAATGTATTAACGTTAAAGTTACAAAATAAAGGATCTAATATTAAAAGCATTAAAAACACATGCATACATATATGATTGTACAAACGTACATGTATCCGAACAAATGGGTACTCGTCCTTAATACTCCGAATCTGTAATTTCACAAATAAATCGCTAACAGTAGCTTTTATGTAACGCGAAATTTCTGACACGGAAAAAATCCATCAGACTTTCATCACTCGAAATAAATGGGACGAATTCGAGAGTTTTCGAATTAAAAGAAAATGTGGAGGAAATGTTTCTCCACACAATGTTGTCAATCAGTCACCACCCTTAACGCGTTTCCTTCACCGCTCACTTTCCTGATTTGATTGAAAACTTCTTTGCGCACCTGAGACTCAGAGAAAAGTATATGTATGACGGTATAGATAAGTTTTATTTAATTTACGACTCGCTTGCTCTGTAAATTGTCTTTTCGAATCGATGTGTGTATTATGATATAAATCTGTCATTTATTTTTTGTTGTTGTGAATTTTTGGTAATGTCACATTTCCTCCGGTACTTCAAATAAGAACTGGAATATAATGACACTTGGCATTTAAAAATTTTCCCTGCATCCGCTTGAGTTAGGTAAGAAAAAAGGAGTTAAGCTATAATTTACAAAGATACATAAAGAAACAGCACAATCACGTTTATTCATATTAATATTAACCACTTCTGACATTAATTCAGAATAATGATAATATGTTAACATATATTTTGTGATGGTGCACAATTAAAGGATTGCCAATTTCAAAATAAAATAATATAAATATATTAACAAAGAAAATGTATCAGGAATGACACAAATTGTAGAAATTTGGAGAAAGATCTTTTGTCCGCGGTTCCGCCTGCGTGGATGTAGTTTATAGATTTCTTTTTTGTTCATATTCGCTTCTAATACTATCTATTTCTGAATTTTATTGAAGATTTCTGGTGTCATTTGATGCACGAGCTTATTGGTAAGGTTTGTGCTTGCTAATGATTATTTTTTCATTTATGTACTTTATTTACTTTCTCCTCAAGTGTTGTAAGTTTTTTCTTTCTCTTATTGTTTCAAAATTATCATAAATGTTTTATTAGACGATTTATTTTTTCCATCTATTCTGTAAATATTGTATAAATACTACAAGATATGTAGTTAAAAAACCTATTGTCTGAAACAAGTAGTACTGAAATTAGAAAAAAATCTAGAAAAAACAAAGTTACTTAAACACTTGATAATGAGAATTGCATTTATTTTTTTTATTTCATTGTATTCGTATAAATCTTAAGTATTTATATTAATCTTAATGAATAAAATTATGAAAAAATATTATTATATAAAAATATTATATCATGGTTAGGTATTACCGTAGTTAGCAGGGATCGCTGGACTGTAAACATTCGCAGAGGAGCCATGATTGGCTGGTTGAGAAGTAGTTGCCTATACATCAGATCTAGCTGCAGAGAAACCGACTTTCCAACTGGAGTCACGTTTACCATAAACTGGCATACTCGGTTTTGTATCGCAGTAACCTGTAAAAATAAAAGATGTAAAATAACCTCAATCGACAGCTACGTTCTAGTGATTCTATTCTTCCCTTTTATTCGGGTTACTATTCTGGTTTCGTATCTTACTCTTTCTCTGTTCAAGGTGTCCAAGGTCCAAGGTGGAATAAGCTGCCAGTCAAAAGACATTTAGAAATGCACATAGATAATACCTTTCAACTTTATATTGTTGTTGATTTATAAAAAAAAATATCAGGTGACAACGAGTGCATTCACAATTCGATTGTGAAGGTGAAGTCACTGTGTTAAACATAGTGTAGGGTCCAGTAGTTAAATATCTTAAGTTTTGTAGATCATGGTGCGTAATAATAAAATACCATATATAGGCTTAATATCGGAATTACCTCCTCTTGTATTTGATGCCACGGCTCAACAAATAATATCGCTTTAAACAGATGGTTACTACACCATAACAAATATATTAACACGTTTACGTTTCGATCTACGTCATCCGCTAAAAATGAAAACACATCAATTATGTATATGTTCACATGTAGGTATATATGTATGTATGTATGTATGTATCTATGTATGTATATACTGGTATATACATGTATATATATTTTACGTTTCTAATACATAATTTTGTATTAAATCAAATGCCTATTAGTATATGTATATGTGATAATATTATATGCACTACCCTCTTTTCAAAA
>DVVJ01001585.1:0-11079 GCA_018234505.1 Junonia neildi neildi
TATTTACAGACTTACAGCTGGGTATCTCGGATTCCGAGATTCTTACCTAATTTAAGCTTAAATGACTGGACTATTACGTTTGCTTGTCTACGAGTAAGTAACAGTCGTAAGCAAAACTCACAAGTTTCACGTCAATCCCGAGCCATTGCCACTCACACAGCTTGCACGAATATTAACGCTTCATTGGAGAGGAAAATAGAGTTTAGAAATATCTTAAAACTGCTTTAATATCTACTATACCTTTTAAAATATTATAAGATTTATTAAAATTTTGCAAACGTGCATTTTTGTAGTAGAAACATCTTTTCGTAATATGGTATTTTCCTCAGTCTTTGTGATTAGAAAACATTGAAAGATAACTAATAATTATTTAAAAGGATTTAAATCACATAATTATAAGATATATTATATTATTATATAGTTATAATTATTTTATTATAAAAATTTTGTGACAATTCTTTAATAATATTTTATTTCAATATACATTAGTACTATATTGTGTTTAACTTATAACAAAATAATATGTATATTGAGGTAGAAAGGTCTATTGTTTTGTTCTAAACAACGCAATATAGCAAAGTTGTAAAAGTTTTCTCCGTCACCCATCGCTGCGAGATTTTATGTCACGACAGCTATTATCAAAACGTTTTCAAACACGAGAGAAATGTTTATAGTATTCCTGAAGCTTTAGAGAAATAACCAGACGTTTATATCAGCTTTGGTTCAAATAATAAAGTAGTTTTATTCTCTCTAAATCTTTAATGATCTTTAAATTATATTATATTTAATTCCTCAAAATGAAAAAAAAAACCTGAACCTTACTAATTTTCAATATCATTAACCAAATAAAAAAGCCGCGATTTATGTACGGCTGTGAGTAGGTACTTATTTTAATATTTCATGTCGTTCTTTTGATTGTTTTGCTAACTTTTGAAAGAAAATAAAATCAATAACGTCAATATAAATAAATAAATATTATGTTATAAATAAATAATAATATGTTAATCGAAGATTATTATTTTCAAAAATTAATAAATTATGATTACCTACATCGTTTTTCCTTCCCTCAAACACTTAAATGCTTTCGCTGCATCCTTTAAATACTAATCACAGAAACGCTTTTAGTTTAAAAGCGAACTTCAAACTTCATATGTTTATAGAAGGAAAGCAATAGAAACTTAGGTAACACAAATACATTAAAGTGAAAGAGGTAGAATAAAAGTTTTAAGGAGCAGTTTGTTTGAACGCTACTCGAAACGTCATAATCCGCTTTTTGGAGAGCCGAGAAGTGAGCAATAGCACTTTATCTTTTAATTAGTTTTACACTCGCCGCTTAAGATATATTAGAATTGTAATTTTGAAGCTGTAATAAGGAAAGTTGTATGCTTTAGATTCGAGATTACAAGTCCTCTAAAATCTAACATGATAACTGCTGTAATTTGCAATACAGACTCACAAAATGAATATTATTGTAACGTTAAATCATGATCCATATATTAGTCAGCAGCCAGATTTAGTGAAATTATTAAAATAAATTAAATTTTTTAGTTTTATTACGCTGTATATTTTTATGTTCAAATAAAAAATCAATGACAAGGCAAAACAATAAATAGAGCATAATTCTAAATGGCCGAACCCGTTTCGTAAAGATCAAACAAAGGACGAACAATTTAAGTTTTCGTTTTGTCTCTTTATATTAATTCAAGTATAATTTTGTCTGCATATCATTGTGACTAGATATTGCTTATTTAATAAGTTATATAGATCTATTTTTATACTGATAATATATTTATTTAGGGTATTTAAAGCGATCTAATCAATATCCATAAATCTAATATTAAAATTAAAAAATATATTTGCCCGTTAAATTCGATAATATTTTAAATTAAAAAGTGTACCTAATCAAAACGTGCGATTATTATTGAATTAAGAGAAGTTTTCTGTGTATGTAAGTTTAAAAATATTTTCTTACGGAATGTTATTTGTTCAGTTCTTCCTTTCTGTTGTACGCGCCGCCATTGTCGGATATTGAACGTATTATGAGCTAGGATGTGGAGTTATAAAAATACCTTAAAAACTTATATAGATATGTATTACTATTATATAAGAAGTAATAAGATAGTTTTATTTTTATCTTCCATATTCAGTTTCAAAATTTTGAAGTAAAATTACTTCAAAATTTTGAAACTGAATACCAACTAAATGCGATTTGAAAAAGACATACAATAATAATAATTTATATTAACTTTCAAGATTATCTTCAAAATATTAAAGTACCAAAATAAAATATGAATAATTTAGTATTTTGCAATATAAATTTCGGTAAAATACTTGTTTTATAGGTAGAATAATTTACGATACCCTAAAAATGGGATAAATTTATTGTATTTTATAATATGTCTACCCGTTTTAAAAGGTGAACAAGGTACAATGACCTTTTTCGTTGTATAGATTTGATGACAATGGGTTAAATTTTTAAAAACATTTTCAAGTAAGATTCGTAATAAAATAACTCATATAAATCGTATATTAAATAAAGAATAGTGAGATATAAAAGAATCTGCTTCAAAATGGTGAAAAACAAAAAACAAATTCACATTCCAGAAAGAAAACGAAAAAAATATTAAAGCCAGTAGTTATTTATTTCAAAAGACATTTCTAGTGTTTATTACTTTTCTTATAAGCTACAAAATCGTAATCGTATGTAGAGTTGTAGACTAGTGAGCATTAGTCAATTGATTTTTGATTTGAAGTTAACATTTTTAAGTAAAAATTGTCATTCAATTTCTTTTGAATGTTTAACTAACGATTCTTATGTGATTATTTAAGCTTTGTACGCCTGTTCTTTTGATAAATTATGGCCATGATAAGTCTCACATTAGCGCGCTATATACCCAAAGCGACGTCCAAGATAAATTTAAATACTAAACATGAATAAACAGTATTTTTTAATTTCGGTTGTCTCTCATAGTAATTTTATGACTAATCCGTAATATTGTGTACAATATAATAGTTTATTATTCTTTCAAAATACAAAAATTAAAAAATAGAATCTAAAACTTTATTGAATGAAGTAACTTAAAAGTTACAAACAATTAGTGAGATTTGTCGTATACTATTTGAATAATGTTTTATTATATAAAGAAGGAAACAAAAACGTCAATCAATTTTCTGTAATTTTCTTTAATTTTTCAAGCGTACATTAAACAATAAGCACTCGTTACAATAATTTTAATCACAAAAATTCTATCAAATATTAAACATAAAATACGTGCAATAACCAACTACATTTCATAACTGAAATTGTTTCAGTTTCTATCAAAGTTTTCGTCAAAGATTAATAAGGTTCATTCCGAGTCTCGCAGAAGTCGATAGTGGTGTTAATAAATGGTCGCAATTTTGTGTCGAACTCGCCCCAGGAACAAACGCCGTCCTCGCATATCGATCTCATTGGCTCTTCGTTTAAGTAGAACACAACGTTGTAATCCTCTAAACCCTCTTTAACACATCTGTGAACAAAATTCCGCAGAAATTATAAATTATTCTATGCTTTCGTAATTGGCCTAGTTTGAGTTTTACATTTGGTTCTGAAAGCTTTCCGTCTCTGTGGTCTCACTTTATCAATTATTAAAATGTTTTAAATTTATTTAATACACTATGTGATAGTAAAATATTACTTTATAATTCTAAATTTATCGACAAATACATCGATAAATCAATATAATTTATTAATAGCCTTAAAACTACGTACCGGTTTAACACAGCTACTAAATTGGCTGAAAACACGGATATCTTACTAGTCCTCCATTTCCTTTCACGATCCCTGTTCGCGCTTTTTAATGGTTTAATATCTTTGAAAAGTCCCAGAGCGGTGTATATCTGATCCAACATAGTAGCGTGAGTGACGTAGGCGACAATCTTCTTCCCTTTCCCTTTTATTACATTTTCGAAACTTTGTACTAAATCTCCTAAAGGAACTCTTCCAAACACTTCGTTCACTTGTGTCCCATAACCGTTTATGTAGTAATGCTTTAAATCTTGTATATATTCGAGGACTTGTAAATCATCCTTGGTAAAAAGTGCGCACCAGGGACTGAGTTTATCGTCAACTGCGGACCACGTATAACGACACAAGTCATATAATGCTGTAATGTTTTCATCACTGAGGGTGTAATCTATTCCACTCCTTCGCTGAATTCTATCTTTTGTCTGCAAACAAAAAAAGATATCGTTACATAAATATTTCGGTCGGAGACATTTGAATGATATCAAGAGAAATACTTATTACCGCCAGGTAGTCTGATTTACTTAAATATTTCTCAGCCTCTTCAATGATTTTTGGATTTTTTTGAACATTCTCCTGATACGACTTACACGTCGCGTATGGCTAAAATAAAATAAATTTAAATATTTATTACTCAAATACAATTACTAAATTACTATTTTTAAACAAGTATTAGTATAGCATCTATGTGTACTTTTAAGTTTAACCAAAACTACTGTGTTGTGTTGTATTACGATGTAGATATAGATAAGAAACTATGTTAATTATTGAATATTTCAAAATCATAAGATCACAAACTATCACTTACATCCATTACATCAATACTAGCTTTTGAATCATCAATATTTACTTTTTTACTTCCCAAGCCGGTAACGAAGTGCTCAATACTCTTTTCAATCCAAGGACCTCTAGCTGACCGAAACGTGTAACTGCCCTTTTGAAGATTATTCAATAAATCTGGAAAGGCTTCCTTTAACCGTTTTCCCAAACCTATCATTTCCATTCGACCTTCTTCCGTTATTTCTTGTTTTCCGTCAAAGAAACTCTTATTGAATTCCCAGTTCCGCAAATTCTCAACATCTTGCGCGCACAGGGAACTATGGTCTTTTTCGTAGCTTGAGACTACATAGTTTCTAATGGATATTGCTTCTTTCATCAATCTAGCAACATGAGGATTTGGTTGTATCTTACCGTGTCGATATATGCCCCATATACTGACTGGGTCGCATCCTGTGGTAAAATTAATACACACATTAAATTATTATAATATTAAACTATAATAATTCCAGAATCCACCGCAAATTTTGAAGCTATCTGTTATATAATATATAAATAAAATTAAACAAAGAAACAATAATAACAAATTATTATAATTCATCATTATGATAGTGATATATGCTTAAAAATTTTGTATAAAAGTTGTATATAAAATTATAGGTATTCTATGTAGAGTACACGAGAATAGTTTTACTAACTATCCTGCTAGCTACTAGTAGGTACAAAAGAAAAAAAAAACAAAAAAAGATACAAAAAACAAAAGAAAACTTAAAAACAAATTTTGATAGGCATCCCTGCAGTAATATGTCCTCCTCTACCTAATTATTCTTGAAAAATGTAGATATTCTGAAAAAATAACATATGAATACGATATTTCAGTTAATGATTTAACTCACCTGTCAATTTTACAATCGAATCACGAATGTCACCTCGTACAGAATTATATGGAGTTTCGGTGGATAAATACTTGTAGGGGCATCCAGTATTCCAATAGCAATAAAATGATTTCGCAGAATTTACATACAAAATAAACAATATTATTACTGCGACTAGTCTCATTTTGATTATTTCATGTGCTTAGATTAGATAAATTCTAACTGCAACAATGTATCTCCAATAAAGTCCAGTATGAACTAAGAAAGATTCAAGACATCTACACACGTTTTAGATCTTCGTAACTGGTTTATAAAAAATATAAAACATTAATGTGTTATAAAACTGTCGTCATCGTCAAAATAACGAAGGCAAGAGTGTAATTATGTTTCATTTTTTCTTTAAAAAAAGTTCAACAATACAACACGTTTATTTACTCGTTTAAAAATAATCATTTTATTTATGCGATAAAATTGTATCAAAAGCAATTCGTGTTTAATATTGACAACAATATGTATAGCACGCAGCTGCATTGTAAATAGCGCATCGCATAATTATTAAACTATATTACCATATATTGACATACTATAAATATTTATTTCATGTTCCGATAAAGAACAAAAATAGTTCGAATTATAATAACTTTGGTAAATAAAAATAAATTAATCACTGCTTACTGTAAACATAAAAAATAATAGGTAGCTTCATGAATTTTATTTGTTTATGGCGTAATGACAAACGTATCACGTAGTTAGATATAATTATTACAACAAATATCTGGCTAAGTCTCATTGATTAACCTGTTTTATAGTAAAGTCTCTTGGCAGTTGGGGCCTGGAAAGTTTCTGGAGGTTTTATAAAGGAGTGATTTAATAAATTTTATTATTTGCTGCTCGTGTCGCCATTATGACATAACAAACACATCCTTCTAAAAAATATTCAAGTCAGTGTCAAGCAGGTGAAATGTTTACGTCGGTGCTAAGTAATTTTTATTGATTGGTACCGAATACAATATGCTGTAGAAGGATGTGTTATTTATGACTTTTTAGTTCACTTTTAAAGTCGGTTTATTTTTTTTGTAAAAAGTTATTTATTTTACACCTTTTCGTTGCAAGTCAGCTAGACTTCATCATATACATGTTGACTAACATTAATTGCTTGGAGACTATCTTAAAGAAATGGAACCAAACCCGTAAAATAGTAACTTTTTATTAAGTTCTGATGACTAGTTGTGGTCTTCATCATCAATTCCACTTCATCAAATATCACTTTTCGTGAGCAAATGACCAAGGTAATTTGAATAAAACGAAAATCACTATAGGTATGCCTATAAAATTTGAGGAGTTTCCTCGATTTCTCCCGGATCCCATCATTAGATCCTGATTTCCTGACAATGGGACCACCTGTGAAATATACTCTTTCAAACAAAAAAAGAATTGTCAAAATCGGCTCAGCCGTCTGTCTTCGAGTAATTCGGTGACGTATATAAAAAAAAAGTTCCCGATGAATTGAGAGCCTCCTCCTTTTTTTGAAGTCGTTTAAAAAGTAAAAAACAGTTTTTTCTTCATGTCCTTTTTGCTAATCTTTTGAATATAAAATGTATCCCACATTTTGTTTTAATTCTTTTTTGCGTTAAATGAAGAAAAGTGATTCTCTTAAACTATAAAGCAATAGATTTAATGCACAACCGCCACAAAGTCGACCCATTAAATATTTTAGCCAAAAGAGTTATTTCCGAAACAACATTAGTTGACTCAAGTTGTTTTAAATGTTAATTTTACATTATTTTGATTAGGCAGCATGTTTTTTTCTATTGTGTGTTGTGAATTGTGATATAATCTAGATCCTATCATAGAACATTTATGTGTGCACTGTACATGTTTTTTAAATACGACGTGGTAAAGTAGAAATTCGGAGTATACAAAGCCAACAATTTTTAAAAATACCTGAAATCGTTCCAGTTTTCCAATGTTTTGAGCACCAAATAGCTGTACTATACGATAACTTTTCTTATCGTATTTGTGAATTTTTTTCTGTTTTACTTATATATTTATTTTAAAGAAGATTTCCAGGACTGTAAGCATTTTCCCTTTTCTTTCGAATATCCTGAATAGGTAAAATAGTGTAAATATGAATATGTTTCATGATTCCGTATTGAACTAGAAACCCGAAGTCAGTAACTCTGACGGAAATTCAATTTTAAACTCTCGCGTTTGAACAGATACAACATACATGTACATCTGTCATAATATATCTACATGTGACAAACTTGCAGATGTAGGAATCATATTTACAGATGTAGGAAAAGTCGCTAAAATGGGAATTACTGTTTTTATTTTATTATTTTACTTATAGTATTACTATTTACGAGTACGATTTGCTGTGGATTTTACGATTTTAGTAAAAAAATAAATAAATAAAGTTATTAAAAATCGGTATCGATATTTTTCTAACATAATATCATTATTCATTATTTACCTCTTAAAGTCTAAAGGTTTTTGTTTTACTTAAGGTATAACAATTCAATTTTTAATAGGTTTTGTTTGTCACAGTTTTTGTTCGTTTTTAGGTTTTAGTATAATGTTACTGAATTCATTTTTCATTATAAGTTATTGTATTCGGTTCTGCGCAGATTAAACAAAGATTTTAAAACAAATATATGCTTTTACATACTTTTCGTCTTTACTATATAATGTGGAAAACTGGCAAATATACAACGTGCTATAAATGTATTGAAACAATAATCCTAGTTGTTCCCGAATGCATTATGAACTACACTTTCAAAAACTCGAGGCGAACTTTCCCCCATTTGTGAATTGGCATTTATCCAGACATGTTAGAATAGAAAATAAACAAATGTATATTATTTAAATATCAACTTAATTGTATTTATAGACAAACTTTTTGAAGTTGTTTGTTTCCTTACTTCGTACCAATTTGTTATAATAACGCAATTGAAAATTTTTAACTTAATAATACAATCAAACATAAATGTTTGATTGTAGAGCAAGGAGTTTTATTTTTTAATCAAACATTTATGTTTGATTGTAGAGCAAGTTTGAAGTTTTCCGACAGATTTGAAACTCTTGATTACGTCAGTGATATTCATTGTATCAATAAAATCACTACTTTGTTTTTTTTTTGCCCAAAATTACGATACGAATAAAGCGTGAAAGATAAAGATCCAAGATAAAAGTAAAGTAGTAGTAGGTTCTTATCCTTTCTTACTTATACATATATATACATATTTGAAATAATTTCAAATTAAAGAAGCCGAGATGGGCTAGTGGTGAGAGCACGCCGATCTAAGCCGAAGTTCGCAGGTTCAAACCCTAGCTAACATCGCTGAATTTTCAAGCGCTTTTGTGTTTAAATTAATCCCGAGCTCGGTGGTAAGGAAAACATCTTGAGGAAACCTGCATGTGTCGGAAGAACTGACATATGTACATCCACCAACCTGCAGTGGAGCAGCGTGGTGGATTAAGCTCCATAACCTTCCCCCTAATAGGAAAAGAGGCCTATGCCCAGCAGTGGGATATGTACAGGCTGTTACTAGATAAAGAAAAAATGTTCTTATGTCTCATACATATACATATGTACATAAAGTTTAGCGGTTGGCTTTATGAAATTGATTTTAACAGCAATTATTAATGAGGTATGAGACTTGGGATTTAAGACGAGCTGAAAATTTTATATCAGCTTTCAATAGCCGAATCTATTGTAGAGTTTGGTCTGTTTATATTTTTATAGTAAATCATTAATTAATAATATTTCATGTTTTAATATATAAGGTTTAATTAACCTTATGGCTATGGAAAAAGGATAGAAATTTCTACTTGTCGTAACGATTTGAAATATTCATTGCATATACCATATATATATGCACGGTATTTTGTAATTTGAATGAAAAATGGAAGAAACTGGTCTGATGATAGTACTTGTAGAAATTCGTCGATTTTTTTATGTTGTTGTTGTCATCAGCTAATCGCAGTTAAATGTTGGACATAGGTCTCCTTAAGTTTGCACGAACCATCGCGGTCCTCCGCTATTTTTAACCGACTTCAAACAGGAGGAGGTTATCAATTCTGTTGGTATTTTTAATGTTCATTCATACATTTCAGTGACTCTTCGTCTGTCGTCGGTCCAGCGAGCTGGAGGGCGTCCTACACTATATTTGCCACTATATTTGCGGTCTTCACTTCAGGACATTGTATGATACCACATCGAGGCGGGTTAAAAATCTTAAAAGATCACTAATATACAGATCAATACTTTAATTTTATTTTATTTTTGAAAAGTTGCATTGGCTACATCATTGGTGAAATAAATACAGAAAAAAAGAATAAATAGTATAAAATAATAAATAAAGTTAATTTTTTGTAAAATATCGAATCATCATGATATTCCATCACTTAGAGATCTTCTGGAGCGAACAGGGCAAACCAAGGACTCGCTTTGTTATCGATTCTAGGCCACACATAACGACGGAGGTCGTATAGAGTGTTACGCTCGTGTTTGTGAGTATATTCCATGCCGCTTCGCTTTTGAATTCGTTGTTTTGTCTAAAAAAAAATGATTCGTTTCTAGAAATTAATCTCATTTAATTTTATTGGAAAAGTAGGTCGTTACTACAATTTATGTTTGACACGAGTACTTGTTTAGAAGTTTGAATATATTTTATAATGATTTTTTTAAATCCAATAATGCAATATTTATTTAATCTCTACACAAAACTCCAAAAGAAATATACGAGTGCAAATGAATATTAATTTTCATTTGCCCCTATTTTAATAATAACGATTTTTCTTCAATTTGAGAGTTTATTTTATTTTACGTAAAGAGAAATACTTATAGTTCATCTTGAGATACCTTCAATCAATATATTACATAGAAATCTATTCATTAGCCAATGATTAATGTAATGGGTCTATTATTACGTTTACGTCACACTCGAACTAACACATGAAAGCCGATCCTATAGTGTAGCTTCCGTCGTCAAGATCTATCAGTCATTTACTAAATGCCTCCTTTAATCTTCAGCCAATGCCGAGCGTCTCTTGATACCCTCGTCAGAAAACAATGTTTTTTAAAAATAAATCTCTGTCAAGTTGCCAGTCGCGCGAGATTTCAGTGTCAAGGGCGAAATGACAACTCCTTTTTTTCTTTTTATAGTTCACTTTTATCACTATTTTTAATCACTTAACAAATATAATATAAGAGCTTTTTTATTTAGAGATAATATGAATTGAAATATTTTTGTTTTGAATAATCAAGGTATTCGTGAAATTTTAAGTTATACTTTTACAAAACTTGTTCTACATTTTTCATTACTTTTGCATCAAATTATATAAAATAAAAGTTATCCATACTACTACATTGATATGTAATAATTGTCGTCTGTTGTCAAGTTGTCGGATGAAAATCATAAAAAAGTAAATGAATGTTTTGAGTAGGTTAAAGGTTTCATGGTCCATCAATACAATATTGACACAGGACGATGTCTAGTTATTATTATTCGCAAATAATGAATACAATTTACACAGTAGAAGAAATTTACCAAACTCTCTGTTTTTAGGGTTCCGTAGTCAAAACGGAACCCTTATAGTTTCGCCATGTCCGTCTGTCTGTCTGTCCGCGGCTTTGCT
>DVVJ01001586.1:0-11078 GCA_018234505.1 Junonia neildi neildi
CGTGGGTGAGGGTAATCCCATAAAAAAAAAATCCTTTTTATTTTAAAAATATGATAAAACTATGTATATTACTTCTAAATGTAATAATTAATGGACATGTCTAAAATTACACAATTTAATGTAAGTTAAATCTTATTAACTTGTTATTCAAAATAGGATGTATGGCTATTAAATTAAGGTACATAAATTATAACATAACACCAAAATTTCACTTCCAAAATTTTTTTATTTACAAATTATACTTCTATTAAGTGTCTAATTATGTCTCAATTTTATTTTTCAGCTCTTTCAGAATAAGACTGTGAAGAAATACTCAATTTTGATATTACTATACTTAGTGGAAAAATGCAAAATAATCACCAGTGTATCTCACATTTATCAAAATATAGAATAGTATCTTTTAATATTTAAACAAATTGTCATTCTCAACACCGAGTCTTCCTTAGTTAAATTAATTATTTTATTTAGAAAAATATATGAATGTTTGTAATCTCGATGTTTGTTTTGTGGTGTATTTGAAATTATTTATTGATATGTACTTGATCGAAAACTGCCAAATATTTAATAAGATTTTTTAATTTATTTAGTGTTTATGTAATCAATAAAGTGAATTTATAAAAATACATCTGATCTTTTATTTTTAAGTATGTACATATTTGTAAAAAGAAAGGCTTGTTTTGTACTTATCTAAACTTACAATATGTGAAATAATTATAATTATAAAATTTAATAAAAACTCATTTACTTTATAATGTTAATAAATAATAACAATTCTCATTTACACATACTCATATGTGTAAATGGGAATTGTTACTAAAATTAAGATTTGAAATTAATTCAGAAAACCTTTGTTAACTTTCCTCATAGTGCAGCTGTGACACCTGCATATTGTTGCTACTTAATTAAAAATATGTTCAAATTAACAAATTAGTTAAAAATAAGAATTATTTTCAACGGGATTTAATCATTTGTTTAATGCAATACAAGTTTAGTTTAGTTGAAATTAATTAAAGAAATTTTTTTACGAGCCATATATCGCTACATGTTAATGTAGTTCGTGAACAATCAGTCTAACTAGCCTCGATGGAACGGCTGCAGAACGGGGTATTCAATTTTCACTCTTTTTTGGTGGAATTAAACATAACTCAATTTCATCCTGGAGCTATTCAACTAACAGTATTCTAAGCTCAAGTAGCAGAGAACAAATATATTCAGAAACTGTTAATATTATAAGAAACTTGCTTAATAAATAAAATATATTTTTCTAAATCAAACAAAATAAATAAAGTAGCCACCACAATGGTGGTTTTTTATTGTTATTTAAAAAATAAAAATAGGTACTAAGACATAATTTAGGTTTATAATAATTTGTATATTTTTCAATATGTATAAAATAATTTGAAAAAGATATTTGTCATGATTATATTAATATCTATCAGACTATCAAATTTTATGTATTAAATAAAACTGAACATCTGTGTAAAAATATAATTCAAACTTATACGTAAACAAAATTAATTCATAATAATTAGTTTTGCAAGTAGCCTGGAAGCTTCATCCTCATGAAAATCCAGGTTGTGAAGAACGACACGAGGATACATAGGAACGCGACAGATATAAGTAAAATTCTATTCAGTTTTGGTGTGGTCGGGTTGTGGGTCCGGTCGAGTATGATGAAACCGAGGCCTCCTAATGAGAATAGGAAGCTGGACGCAAGCCCTTCCATGATGTACTGTCCATTTACTCTATTCGGCATGAACGCAACCGGCCTACTGTGACCGTGCTCGTCAGTCGTAGAACCAACACTCGGCGGCTCAACAATCACATCATATATGATACCTATAGCAAAAACACTGTATTACTTATAGGAAACTTATAAGTATAATAAGAATCGCTATTAGAATCAACTAACCTCCAGTCACTAAGAAATATGAAAATAACACTAAAGAAAACGTTGTCATGGCTGACGGAGGTTGCAACCATGTTGGCTTTTTGATTTTTATATTTGGTATTTCAAGAACATTGAACGGAATTGCGTACAATGCCTCCATTTTTAACTTAAATTTATAACAAGCTAACGTAAAACTCAAAATGACTGTTGATGTCGATGCGGCAACTGGCAGATAAGATAAAGCGACCTCTAGCCTGTTTCATGTTGGATGTTTTTTATTAAAATCTAAATCTTAATTCATGTTTTCTTTTACTTTTATGATCAAAACTTATGCAATTTCTACTTTTGATTTAGAAAATACCATTGAGAAAGTATCTACTTTTTAATTAATTATGACAATTTCTAATTCTTGATAAATAGGAAAATATCATTTAATAAAACGATACCTGCGTAAAAAGAAACGTTTTCTAAAGATTGAAAAATAGCCAATGATAAAAAAGCTTTTGTGTTAAATGTTTTATTTCGATTGGAGGATCGTAAACAATCGATGATTTTGGCTGCTTTCAACCAATGACAAATCGTGAGACATTGATCATTCAACCGTAAAATACTTGGAATTTCGTAACTGTCAAATTAAATAGATTCAATGAAAATGTTCGTGGACTCTTTTCATGTCTCAAATTTTTAACGTCTCGAGTTTACAGCTGTTTTTTTTAGTACAATAAATAAATGAATAAATATGAGTTGCATGTGTGGGTGAAATGTGTGGTTTGAGTTATTTGTGATATTTTATTATTCATTCGAAAGCGCTGTGAAAATGTTTTAATTTTACGCACAAAATGAACTGGACTGTGGATATTTCACTAATATTACGATGAAGGGTGGGCTGTATATAATTTATACGTCTTTACTGACAATCTCAGTGCTTTCGAGGTAAGGAAAATCATATTTTTCTTTCACATCAGCTGTGAATTTGACGATAATAATTTCGAATTATCTATTTTAGTTGTGCTCTCTTCATATTGGTGGTATCAGAAGCCCTTCAAACCGAAGATGGTAATACTAACCTCGATCTCTCGGGACTCCACAATGTGTCTCATAAATCTTCAGACATTGAAGAGAGTCCATCAACAGAGCCCCCTGATATCCCTCAGGATACGGAAGATTTATCAGAGGAGAAGGAAACAGAGGAGCCCCATCATGAGATGACGTTCCCAGACGCTCTGTCTGTGAACTCGGTGACGACAGACGGGTGAGTAATAGTGAAAGTTACTTTTAGACAATTTAAATTTAGAAGTTTTTTTTTTAATTATTAAGACATGATCAATAGGCACCGGACATGTGCACAATGTGCTAATAATATTGCAACATTGTTTTAATCTCTTTTAACATCTGATTTCAAATATTAATACTCGTAACTCATTTATGTATATTGTTTAACATAATTGCTTTCTTATATGAAAGAAAGTGAAATCAAATTTAGCATGATACAAAAAACGTTAAGAGGAAGTTTCTTTTTGAATTTAATGTAATAAGCAACTCATAATAAATGCTACAATGTAGATTAAAAATTAAATATGTAAGATCTTTAACCTCTGTAAAGATACAAAAAGGATAGGTTATCAATAAACTTAGTACTAACATACTTTAAAGAATTATATATTTTGTACATTGAACTGTCGAAATATGCTACATTATATTTATATAAAACATTTGATATGTTATCATATTTGTGTTTCATTTATTTAAGAAAAAAGGGCAGTAACTGATGTAATAAAGTATTTAAAAAATACAGCAATCTAGTGCAATTTAACGAATATAGATACTATTTATCAACCAATTCTATTATCATCTAACACAAATATTTATTAAGTATATAGGTTCTCAGCCACTAATAATATATTACGCTCAAGTACAATCTAACAAGATACTATACTTACGGAGGAGGTGCCTTAGATTCATCTTCCAATCTTTGATCTTTCTGTATTTGAATACAAGAATATTAAATGTAGGAAATGTTGTTGTATATGTATAGTCAATTTTAGAATTTATAGGAAAGACATGTTTATGTTTATTAAACTACTGAAACCTTTATATTTTAAATTGAATGAATCAATTAACTACAGGAGGTCATAGTTGAAACCATAGGTAAAAAAATAAACAATTTAATTTCTATTGACAAGGACTACAAACTGTATGCCTAGGAGTAACATTCAAATCGGTATTCATTCACAATTTCCCCATAAATCTTAAATTTTAATTTTCTAGACAAATTGTGGCTTATACCCAAAATTCATCAAAATTTGCTGCCTCACGCATGAAAATATTACAAACGACAGAGTTTCACATATAATATTAATATAGATTTATGTTCTAGCACCATAGCTATTTGACGGTTTTATCGGTCGTTATCGCGCAACTGTGTCAGTGACGAATTCCCGTTATTGATGCCATGGCACGTCACTACTTTATAACACCGCCCAATTTGAGATGACATTCAAGGTTGACAAATCGTTTGATGATTAAGACTTCTGAAATGTATAGGTTAATCTTTGTAGTAATGTGTTTTGATGATTTTAATTCTGTTTTAACACGACTGACCTAGAAGGAGTGTAATGTTTTTCCCGCGTGTGTTTTATGTATGTACCCGTTCTATTGTGAGTTCCTGTAGCCTAAACGGTTTTACCGATTTTTTATGAAGGACATGATTCGAATTGTCATTGATGTCTAGGATAAACAAATTAAAAATATTTTCGCGTTAGATAGCTCATGTAAGGCTTTACTATAGCGCAATTGGGCTTAAAGAGGGCGGGTAGTCATAAAAGGCAAGTGAAACCGCAGCAATATTATAGATATTTACATTAAAGTAAAAAGTAGTAAATTGTGTGTATAAGTATAAAGTACTAAAATGTCTAGACATATAACAATTGAGTACATAAATAATAACCAATAAAAAAAAAGTATTTTCGTGAGTATATTACATTAACAATCACGTGATAAAGTTGAACAAATATTGCGACATATGGCGCAATGGAGACTTTTGACGTCTGTTTTTATTAAAATTTTTCTTCGCAGTTTTCCAAACAAACATTTGTGTATGTCGGGACGTTCATTCTCCTAGCCTAAACTTTATATTTCTTTTAGATGAAAACAATGAAGTACCCCTTTTTCCTCTTAACAAAAGAGATTCAAGTTAATTGCAGTTTCATTAGTTCTTATGGGCTATGACTACTTCGGCCACAAACAATTTTTCAAATCGGTGGTTCTACATAAAACTTCCAACCAAATTTTATCACTTTATAAAATTAGTAAAAATGTGTTACTGCTATATTTAAAAGGTTACTTAGGTTAGATAATAATCGCTTTTTTATTTCGATAAAAATGTTTCGTAATTCTTATCAGTTAGAAAATATAAAGCCAAATAGCAAATACTTACACTAATACTGGTAAACGACTTGATATTGAAATAAAAACATTACAAACAAAATGTTAAATAGCTCTAATAATAAGGCATGGTCTTAACACTTTGCGTCGACCCAAAGTCATACTTTGTAGTAGAGGTCTCGTTAATTGTGTGAAAATGTCAAGTCGAGATGTCATTTGCCCTTGCTAGTATGTTAGGTATACTTCGAAGCATACCCGTTTCTACCATATTGGGCATGCTTTATACATTGACTAACAGCGCATTAAGCGAAATTTTATTAAAGGTGCAGCTACTCAATGTATGTAAAAATAGGCAAAAAATACCGAGCGGTAATACGTTGTCAAGGACTATCAAAACTCGCAATGGGTACAGTCAATGGTATATTTACGCACAGGATCGTGAGGCCTGGGCCTAGGGCGGCAGGCAAAGTTGCAAATGAGGCGGACGCCCTTTTCGTATATGTCACATAGAGGATGGCTAAGCTAAGGGCGCTATATGAATCAGCGCCACTTGTGTTAAATCCGCCACTGGGTACAGTTCAGTTCTGTTCTGTATTACATAGCTTTTTAATGTAAATACTTATAGATTTCCTATCGAAGGTCGCGAGTGATGAAAGAAAACTCGTGCTTGCGTGCTCCCATTCATAACGACGCACATCGATGACGTGTACATTATTATGATATTTCTATATTACTAGACCAATTAGTAATTATCGTAAATCATTAATTAGATCGTATCAGAACTCTGTACATGTATGTTTCAAAGATAAGCTAAATGAGCAACGAAGCGTAAAGGAAACGAAAATGAAATGTATTTAATTAAAAAACGTACGAATTATTTGAAGTTAGTATACTTAATACAATTTACTTAAAATAATTATCTGAGTTATTAAGTATAATGGTTGAAAATTGTCTCTATCGAGCTATGCCATATTTTGACAAATTTTAGAGACGTTTTAGAAAAAAATAGGCTTAAAATTATCCGATGTTTCAGGTGTTTATAGTCATAGTTTTTAAGAGCTAGGCTGCATGTTATCAAAAATAAAAATAGAAATTTAAAAGAAGCAAGAATAAAATAACCCTACACGTGACAGTTTAAAAACGAAACACGCTTTTACATTACAACTAAATTTCATTTTCAACGCACAAATAAAACCACTTAATAATTTAAGTAGTAACCGTCGAATAGTCGACAAAAAGTGAGTGGCCTTAAAAGTAAAACGTTGAACAGAAAACGAAAGCATGTCTAAATATAGTTAGACTAACAGTAACGTTGAATTTGTACTGTATTCAATGGGCTCTAACTTAAACCGCGGTTAACTTGCGACGAAAATAACTGCGCCGATACGGAAACTTGTTTTTCGATGTACTTACGATCTATTGCTTAGTAGATATATAATTATGTATGTACAGACATACAGTCTGATGGTAATTATTTCTTTTTGCTATGGTGTTTTGTCTATTTCATACATGTTTGGTCACAGGTTGGATGTTGAAGCAATACAAATTTACGCAGGAAGCCTTTTTCCAAATTGTTCCAATATTCAATTTGTATAGGCTGTAGGTCTTTTTGATGTTTGCTGTGGAGTTTTAGTGCAAAATAATAAAAATTAAAAGATTCATAAATACAACCTCTTGGTGATAGGATGTCTGGTGCATTTTCAACCGACTTTGAAGAAGGAGTTTCTTAAATCGACGCCTAATTTTTATGTTTGTTACCTTCTAACTGTGTTATTTTTGCACAAAATACATACTTTTTGAATCACAATAATTAAAAAAGTGCAGTTCCACAATTTTTTTTTTAATTTTTAATTCTGTATTTCATCGCGTCATACGCGTCACTCGTGCGCACAGATTGCACGTACGCAGTGATTAATGTACTCGAATACTACAATAGCTAAAAGATATGCCTAAATGCGTGAGATGTAGTAAAGTCGTGACCAAAAAAAGTCCAGGCATCCAATGTGGGAAATGCTCAAAGTGGTGGCATGGAACTTGCGTTGAGCTGACTAATGATCAGCTAAAAGTGTTAAGTGCCACGGACGCCGTCGACTGGAAGTGCAGAGCTTGTGGCAGTCAATGTAAGCAGCGACGGGTCTCTGCTATATTGCCAGAACCGGATCCAGAAGATGAGGAAGAAGAAGAGGATTTCCTAACACGCCTGCGACGTGAAATTCGGGATGCTATACAAGAGGAAATGCAACGTTCCCTAAAATTTTACTCGGAACAAATAAGTGAGTTTCAAGAAAGAATTGATAAATACGAAGACAAAATTAAAAATATTACAAATCAGATAAAAGACTTAAAAAACTTACATACTAACCTACAGAACAAAATAGATATGGCCGAACTTAAAATACAAAACTTGGAACAAGATAAAATGACAAACAAATTAGAAATATGTGGAATACAAAAAGAGGAAAAAGAAAACACCATGGAAATAGTAAAAAAAGTAGCGTCTAAATTACACCAGGACCCGGAAAATATAATTAGTGTATTTAGGAAAGAGAACAGATCTCCAGCAGCAAAACGTCGTTCTATATCATCCGCCATCGTTGTAACGCTGAAAGGAGGTGACTCACGAGACAAATGGTTACAGGCGTCTAAAACTACCACAATCAACGGGAGTGACCTTGGGTTGAACATGGAGGACAGGGTGCACTTGAGGGAGGCGCTCACCCCAGCAACGGCGTACTTATTATGGAATGCCAAGAATGAATTAAAAAAAGATAATTTATATAAATATGTGTGGTGCAAGAATGGTAGTGTGCTGATTAGAAGGAATGAGAAAGAAAAAGCCTATGTGATAAGATCTGTAAGTGACATAGAAAAATATAAAAAACAAGCAATAGCACCTGCCTGAAGTTCTACCTCATTCTTTCTAAGCAGGTACATAAAATTAAATTACTATTAATATCGGTTTAAGCACATTTAATTAACTTAACCGTTTCATTAAATTAAAAAAAAAAATCGTAATCTAGAGTAAGGTAGGTAGTATAAAAACAAAGAATAAAATAGTAGGTATATATATTTAATAAAAATAAAAATTAAAAAATAACAAAAAAAAGGATTGTATTATATTAAGCTTAATTGTCTATTCGTTTTTGTTTCTCATAGAACTGTAATTTCTTGTTTTTATTTTTATATTTTATTATCTGATGAATCACGTAAACGAACATAATTATATAAATGAAAGTACATATTTAACATGGAATGAGTACTTGAACTCGCTTGAATCAGATATACCATTTTTTAATATACTCCATGTAAACATTAGATCACTTATGTTGAACTTTAGTCAATTAGAATATGTAATATACAATAGTCCACGTAGGGTAGACATTATTGTATTAACAGAAGTGAATATGAAAGATGATAGTGTTCTATCGTTGTTTACATTGTGTAATTATAATATAATACATAGATTACGTAAAAAACGAAAAGGGGGAGGTGTGATCTTGTACGTTCATGAAAAACATTACTTTGAGACATTTCAAAACAGTACAATATTCTCTGAAATACTGTTAGGCCGCGTGCACATTGAACACAAAAATACAATCGATTTATGTGCCGTTTATCGTCCGCCGAACCATAATATACCAGGGTTTATACGTGAATTAAATACAATAATTCAGCATAAAATGCAAAAAAATTGTATCGTCATAGGCGACTGTAATATTGATATTCTTAGATGTAATAATATATCGAATAACTACTTAGATTCATTAAGTGAACTAGGAATGATGTGTGGAATATTTCAATTAACACGAGAAGAAAAAAAAGGTAATTCTATATGTAGTTCATGTATAGATCATATTTTCATACGTAGTGATCACAGCGGTCAAATAAATACGGCGGCTATACACACGGCCTTAGCTGATCATTACATAGTGGCGTGCTCCTTTGAGTTATCGGCCAGCGCGATGCACTCGGCGCGCTTGGAACCGGTTTCGCAGTCGAACGTTGTTTACAGACTCGATAATAGACGAGTGTTAGAATCTTTAAAAAAAGTAGAATGGCATAACGCCTTTAATTATGAGTGCCCTGAACAAATACTTGATTTCATTATAAATAAATTTCAAGAAATTTATCAAGAATGTAAATATAAATTTATACATAAAAATCATAGAAAAACAATGCCTTGGGTAAATGAAAAAATTAAATATATGTGTAAAAAAAAGAATAAATTATTCAAGATATGGAAATCAGATAAAAATAATATATTTAATAGGGTATTATATAATAAGTATAGAAATAAAACTAACAAATATATTAACCAGGTCAAAAATAAATACTATAAAAATAAAATTAAAGAAAATTTTAATAATATGAAAAAAATTTGGAATATAATAAACTCGCTCACTGGTAACATTACTAAATCTATTGAAGACATTGTGCTAAAATCCTTTAAACTTAGTGAAATTGAAATAGCAAATAACTTTGCAAAAGATTTCAAAACTAATTTAGATAATATAACAATTGATTGTAATAAAAAAATCCTAGATCCGCTAACATACTCTCAAACGCCAATAGTTAGTATGCACATTAAAAAAATATCTAACGAAAGAACATGTCAAATAATCAAAAAATTAAATAGTAACAAGAGCCCAGGCATTGACCAAATCCGCGCCGTCGATATTAAAAATATTTGCAAAGAAATATCACCAGCTCTTACACATCTTATTAATAGATGTATCACATCTTGTAGCTACCCAAATAAACTCAAAATAGGCACAATTCGCCCTATTCATAAAAAAGGATGTAAAAATAATTATAGTAACTATAGGCCAATTACAATCCTGCCATGTATAGACAAAATATTTGAAAGATACCTTGGCGATGAAATCAATAAATATTTAATAAATAATAATATCATTAATAAAAAGCAATATGGCTTCCAAAAAAATCGCAGTACTTCTCAGTTACTGAGCAAATTTACTAACGAAATTAATACATATTTAAACGATAAAAAACACATACTCGTAATATTTATTGATTTCAGCAAAGCTTTTGACTGCCTAGATTTTAAGACTTTATATAGGAAACTCGAAGAAAACGGCATACAAGGTCCCCTATTAGAATGGTTTAAGAATTATCATAATAATAGATTTACAAATGTACGTATAGGAAACTCATATAGTAATATGATTCCTACAACAAAAGGTACAGCTCAAGGTTCGATAATCGGTCCAACCGAATACATTATATACGTTAATGACATGTGCAATATATTTAAGGAAGGTTCTTTTTATCAATTTGCAGATGACACATGTCTAATAGCCACTGACAAGGACGCAAGCAAGGCGGAGCAGTTGCTTCAAGAAAATATAGATATTTTGTGTAAATGGTCGCATGATGCTGGCTTAGTCTTAAATGCCGATAAAACAAAAGCGATTCATATCCATTCCGCGCACAATAAAACCACGTATAAACCTAAATTGTTAGTGCACGGACACGACTGTTTACATAACGCATATGCCTCAAATTGTCAGTGTCCTAACATTCAATTTGTTAAAGAGCACATGTATCTTGGAGTAATTATAGACAACCGATTCAACTGGGCACCACATATCAATTATGTGTGTAATAAACTCCGAAGTATTTTAGGCAGATTTGCTGTATTAAAATGTAAAATACCATATAGTATCCGAAGAATGTTGTATGTAGCATTGGCCGACTCCGTTATCAGTTATGGTCTAAGTAGCTATGGTAGGTCATATAAAACCTATCTAGATAATATTTACAATTTACAATTAAGATTACT
>DVVJ01001587.1:0-11077 GCA_018234505.1 Junonia neildi neildi
GTTTTAAAGATTTAAGCGTTCATAGGGACATACAACATGACACATGACAGAAAAAGCGACTTTGTTTTATACTATGTAGTGATAGTATGGACATAACATTGTATTGATGTTACAATTTGCAATACTTTCAGTTATTTAAGCTAATTTACTATCAAATCCATGACCTGGTCCAAGAAACATTTGTTGCAAGAATTGTTTTGTTTTCAAAGGCAGTTACGAACAATATATCAATTTTATTTATTATTCACTTCAATAAAGAACTGCATCGTTTACAAACTGTAACTCTTATATAAGATTTGCAAATTTAATTGCGCTTGTACCTTATTGATTTTTCTTTAAAACTTTTTAAATTAAACTTTTAGTAGTTTAAAAGCGGATTTCACGTAAAAATATAATCTTCGCCAATATTTAACGAAACGTATCTAATATTTTAGTTAAAGTTTGATGAATATCTCGTAATAAATTGATAATAGATTTTAGTTGAATTCGTTTTGTTACTGCTAATATAATAATTGCAAGAGAAGTGTTTTCTGAAAGCTTCTAGTTTTAATATTGACACTTGTAACAAGATAATATTAGTAGTAATAGGAAATATTATAAACAAGGGAATGAGTATATTAAGAATGGAAAAATGCTTTCACTAGAAACGTAGCTGTGTAATATGGATGAAATTATAATGTCTCAGGCATGCATCATCACAATATGTAATACCTATATTAAGTAAGTTAATAAGTGTTAATTAAAATCCAATTAGCCACATTGCAATCTTTATCGTTGTGTATTGTATCAATACTTATCATAAATCTGTGACAAGGTCTTGCCTCCTGTCATATATTTTTTGAAATAGGTAATTATGTTTTGTGATTTTGTTTAATATATACGAGATCTTTTAATCACACATGTCAAATGATTGTGTGATTGATAAGATATAGTCCAGTGAAATGACTTCAAATATAAGATTTTGTGTTTTTTCAGTTCTTTCCTTCAGACGTAATCCTAAATATACAATCAGGTCAGGCTGAGCTGAAGAAATATGTATTATAATATGTTAACTCCGTATTTAAAAAGGGGAGAAATATATCTTTATAAAAGTAGAAGAAAAAGAAGTAGAGGAGGAGAAGTGGTTTTAATTTAGTTTGCAAGATTTGTTTATGAAACAAGAGATTGTCCTTGCACAATGCGTATAGGTAGACGTAAAAATACCTGCTGAAGATTTCAGAAGAGAAGTAACAGTATTTGCTTATAAATTTACTAGCTCTGAGACATCTCTGATTACTTGCATATATATTTACATATATAATTTGTATACAATTAACATAATATGTTTTTTTTATTTTTATTTTGTGTTCAAAAGATGGTTTATTTCAAAATGTACGCAAAAAGCTGTGAAAATAGTTCTAGACGAACTGATTGAATGAATACAAAATACGTGAACCAATAGAGGAAATTACCATCTAAGGTTTCGGTTCTTGTACGCAGTTTGCCACTGATTTGATTGATTTGTGTGTATCGTGTAGGGATGTTTTCTTTCCTCTCTGTACTTATATATGTATGTACTTGAAGAAATGGGCGTTCATTCAAAGTTAGAATGTAGAGTTATTTTAACACGAACAACATCCTTATAACTATAATAAATCAGTTTTAGTAGTAGGACTAATTGTTGGAATGAGCTTTTCTTTATTCTTTTCGATAAGCAAATCTTTATCAGGTGCATAATGCTAATAAATGATTTCCCGCTCAAATCCGCAAAAGCGAAGTAAACAAAATAACACGCTTTCATTTTATGACTCTTACACACTAACATTTAAAACGCAACGAGCACTTTGTCTGCTTTATACAATTTATTACCCTAATATCGCGATTTACTGCAAAACAAATACGTGGGTATGTCATACGTAAAAGATGCACAAAGCTACCAGACATCAACACGTTTTACAGTAGGTGTTGGTAACGTCTGCCATATTTTATTCTTATGACGTCACACAACCTATTTATATACTCGGGATGTTCACACAAATCCAGTGACAGTATCGTCATTATCATATCATTTACGAACATCATTTTCAGCTTAAAGTATTTAGTTCATATTACGTATAAAGAGTTACTTGTAGAAAGACATATTTGAAGTGTAGTAGACACAATTTGCTACAAGTATTTGGCATCGTTTCAAAAAAGATTTAGCGATAACTCAATACTTTCTACCTCTTGAACAGGGCATCGGTAGTCTAGAGAAGGTCATCGCTTTCGATGCGGCAAGTTATATGCATTAATACATGTTCAAAAACCGGTGGTAGTTGCACTTGCTCTTGCTGCAATTGGTACGGCAGACTTGATCGATTAAATTACTTTAAAGATAAAACTTATACATTTCTTTCCATACATATGAATAAAACTAAGGCGTTCGTTGGTGAATTTCAAATACTTAATGAAGTTTTTTAGGTTTTAAAATTCTTTTAAATAATTTTTGTCTCCCTATTTTTTCTTCCGATTGACAAAGTTAACTTCTATAAGCGCTGCTATTCTACGCAGGTATCAAAACATTTAGTTTTGTTTTTATTTTTTAATTTAGAATTTATATTTTGAGTTCCTTCCAAATAAAAAATATATCCAAATAAATTAATTAAAAATACTCGTAAATCCCTTAAAATAGACGCTTTTATTTTTACTGCTGTTACGAAACAAAGAGGAGTGCAACTTGGACCGGTCGTTGGACGATGCCACGAACGTAAGCTAGTTATTGACATAAATATATTTTTTTACATAATAAATTAATTAAAAAATTGTTTCAGTAGGTTGTTTAGTTTGAGAGTTTAAGTGTCTTAAGGAAAAAAGAGTGTATTTTGAATTGCGCTACAGTTATGATAGCAACGATTATGTAATCAATTCTAATCTAGATTAGAATTCGCTACCAGTAATATGTACCTATTTGTTTAATTATACCGTACCGAATCTTGCTTATGTGAATTTATAAATCTATTGTTATTGTAGATTTATAAGGTAGAGTATATTAGGTACTAATTGCCGATAGTGCTACTATCGAGTTACGTTCAATATTGTATGTATACATGTACCTAACGTATGTGTAGGTGTGTTTTATACCCATACCGTACTGTTATTGTGAGTTGATGTAGCATGAACACTAGGTCTTCGTAATTAGAACTGCAGTATAACAACAATTATAATATATCAAAGACGTTGAATACTGTAGACGGATTGGGCGAATATGGAAGAACTTCAAAAGCGTGCTATATGTGTAGATTTATCAAAAGTCAAAAGCGAAAATGAAAATCAATCAAGAAATCATTGATATCGCAAATAAGTAGGTCAAAAGAGTTAATTCTGTCTATTGTTGATTGATCGCAGGTAATTTAGGTCTTAAAGGCGCTAATTTTCATGTGGGAAAGATCTATAGAGGTTTAAAATGTCTATAACAATACGAATATAAACAGGCAAAGTAATACGAACAGTGCATTTACATACCAAAGAAGATGTAATATTGAATTTTGTTTAGGATAACTGACGGCCGTGCAAAACTTGTTTACGTACCTATGTTTTTCAATATGTTGCTATTTCAGTTTTAATATACATAATTATTTATATTTTGTATACAATCTGCATATCTTACTCATAGTTTAGAAAAGTAAGAACGTAACAAAAAAGTTAAAATTAAATTAAATTTAGAAAAAAAAGCAAAGGGACCCGTAAACTCAAAAGATACTTCTAAAAATACATAAAGTTTATTTGAAATACAAATACATATTCAATCTTTAAAATTGATAAAGCTGCTCTTAAGAAGTGATAAGATTATCTGCAATTTGTTCCTACTCGTATGTTGGTCAACACGAATGTGCGCAATTTAACCCTATAAAAGCCAATATAGAGCTGCACAAGTCTACAATAGCAATGTCCTTTGCTAAATTGCTGGAAGAATGTAACTTGTTTACAAACAATTAAATTCGTCCCCTTGAAGTCGTTTTAGTCTCGTTAACTATTAATAGCTAGGTCTTCAAAGGCTTATGTTCGTTTGACCTCACCTTTGAACTAAATATAATTGGAAAATGGAAAGAGAAATGGCAAAGGCGAGCGTTTGTTATACCGGATAAACTTATACATTCATAAATAAACGTCAATAGTTTATAGGTTATGCCTTACAAGAGAAAGGATTTACAACGTAATTTACTGTTAATTGAACGTGGTTTTAAGTAAGTTAAATTATTGGCGTTTTGTTCTCAGAATAGATAATGTAATAGTAAGAAAAAGACTAAAATAGCGTAAGACGTGCCTAATATGATGCAATATGCACTACAGTGAGTAATGTAGTGTATTTTGTATTTTCATATACATAGTTACCATTTAGGTATGTTAAATGTTTAGAAAATTCATGTTGCAAACGATCTTTAGTCATATATTTTACATTATCTATTCTGAAGTTACATCAGCCAACGATCGATTTCAATATGCCTGTGGTTTTATGTACGAGACTAGTGGTACAATTTTGATACAATATTTATTTATTTATCTTACATTACATATTACGATTATGATTGTTACGATTATTTATTAAATTAATTTAAAAAAAAAATCTTACCACTAGTAGCAATAGATAGTTTATTGAAACCGGTTGTAGGACGCTCGTCTTTCCGCATGAAATTGATCGCTAAACCGGCGAAATTATTAATCGGAGTATAATACAGGAGGCCAAATGGGGCTACAGACGTACGATGGGCGCAATGTTCGCATACAGCAAGCAAGCAGATCGAATGCTGATGTCCTACAATTATCAGGTGCAGCAGTGTGCGAGGGCGGGCCACGCACGGACAGCCGGGAGGATGACCCTAATACAGTGTCTTAGGTGAGAAACATTTATAATTTGCTTCTAGTTGTTTAAGATATTAGACAATCATTAGATATTCGATTTTCTGCTTGTAAGCTTTTAGTCTTTTAGTAAGTTTCACTTAAGAATATTATTTCACCAAAGTCGCGTAGAATTTTATATATAGAATTAATTTTTACACAGTCCCCGAAACGATTGTTCAACATTGTTTTGTACTCGATTGACTGAAGGCAAAAAATACAACGTTACTTATCTTCACAAAATAAGGGATTTCATGGAATAAAATAAAAATAGTTTCCCTTATAATATTGGCGCCAACAGTCTGTGTTTCCACCATTGAAACCTTATTGCATCATTGGAAATGCCGCGGCGCCTACGAGTACATCGAGTCTTAAAAGTTTTTTGCGTCATACGTATAATTTATATAAACATTGATAATCGTGAATTACCGTTTCGGTACTCATTAATGTTTCGATCGTCACGTGATAGGGGATCATTCAAGTATTACGACATGCAATTTTTGAAGATTTTAGACCCTCCTCCCCCAGGTGTAACGCACCGTAACGTTGTTCTGTACCCCATCCCCCTAGACGTTACATAACATTTTACCAAAATTTTTAGGTGAAAATGATCACTAAAATAATTTTCGATACCATTTTCATCTAAAAAATCACAATTATGTCGTTACGTAACGCGTTGTTGTTACACCTCCTCCCGGCCCCATAACGCACCGTAACGTTTTACAAGACCCTCCCCTCCCCCAAACTGTGTTACGTAATACTTGAATGAACCCTAGGTAAGTATTATAATTTTAAATTATAAAGTAAAATATTATTTCATTGAAAGTAGGTATTAATATTGTAGTGCGTGCCAAATTCAAGATATGTTTCATATCCAAGTAGGTATATCGTGAAAATATAATCTAATCCAAACCACTCTGGTCTGTATTTTTAATGGTTGTGCAATGTTTTCATCGTTTGTTAAAAATTTCGTCATCCATTACACATAGTCCAATAGCAACATATATCACCATCAGGTGTACCTACATAAGGATGTCTTAATGAATTCAAGAAATAATAAAATTAGCAATTTTTCTTTTTAATAGGTAACAAATAATAATTCCTGAAATTAAAAACTTGAATCAGTGAAGATTTAATCAAATAGTAGAGGTTAGCAAATGCTACGGGCCTTGAGCCTTGTGGAGTGTCTTGAGGAGTGCCTGAGCCTGTTGCCAATAAAATCGAGAACGTCAAAATGTTATTTAGGCTACTCCACTCAAGACTCAGTTCAGCCTGAGGCTCAAGGCCAATAGCATTTGCTAACCCCTACATTTTGGTTAATCAGTTACTACATTTTAGTTATAGTACAGTTGTCCAACTTAATATGTTGAATTAAGCTACCAGTCCCCGTACAATTTTAATCCAGCACTGCCACTGAATTTTTATTATATCTATCTCTAAGTGGTGTTTAGTGTAACATTATTTTGTAATATCATTTGTTTTTCTTTTTTTCTTTTATGCACTTGATGTGTGATATAGGGTTGTCAACTCTTCAGAGAGCCAAACCAGACATACTAGAGAATTTATTGCATCTTGGGATGTGTGGAGATAACCATTATTATCAGCGACTTCCGGGAGAGTCGGCAACCCTATGCGCAATTTTTTTGCAATTTCTAATATTTAAGCTTTCGAGAATGCATTATTAAAAAAGTTTGTTAAAATTTTGTACACATTACAGATATTATGTAGCAGTAGAACGAATGCAATTCGCCATTAATTTACCTATTTATTTGTTTCACTGTGACAGAACAGCAACTTATTTGGTTTAAAAAAACATTATTTATTATAAACAGTAATAAATAAAACATTTTCCAAGGTATAAATAAACAAATTATATAATGCAAATAACTTATCAGTGCAATAATGTAATCAAGGTTATCAATTTATAGTGTTAAATGTTATATGTATTAGAGTATTCATGCGATCTTGATAATAGACGTTTGATATCATTATTGAATTGATAATAACAACTTCAACATAACATAGCCTTTCAGTTACCTAGCTTTTGTCTACGGATTTATTCATGCACCTAACAATATCAATTTAAAAGCAATTCAATAGATATGTTGGAATGCTTTGACAACAGTATCCCTAATGCTTACATACTTTTTTAAGTTGAGAATATCTGAATATTCCCTTGCTGTAGTTCCTTGCTTATCCTTGGTTAGGATATGTAATTTTTGTGTCAATTTCTGCGCCGAGCACTTGTTTTAAAAAATATTTCTGATAGTCCTTATAATAATGATTAGTCGTATATGCTATTTTAAAAGTATGTGACAAAGTTTTCAATTAGTTAAAAAATAAAGCAAATTTTAGTTATTTTCTCGAAATTTGATAATTTTAACAGCAAAAAATAATTAATTTATACCGCGATAAATTATTTTACACGTACCAAAGGTAAAATAATTTATCATTTCTACAAGTGAAGTTAATTCGAAAACCAAAAAGGCCCGAATGATTTCCGCCATGATTATTTTTGCTGACGTCACATAGCCTATGACATTCCGGGGCAGAATATGAATTTTATGACACGTTGACCATAGCAGATCTCAATAGACATGTACCTATCATACATATTAACAGAGATACATGCTTTGGAGCGTAAAACAGAGGACCACTCTTTCTAGGTCGTTCGGGTAAAAAGCCAATTATTAAAAAATTACAATTCAATGTGCATGCAGTTGCATGATTGCAACGTGGTTAAAAATAGCTGACCAGTCCACGGAGAAACGTATGGATCGGTATTTAAATTACAAGTAACGTTGGAGCGGTAACTCGGTCGAAGAATTCGCAAAATAAAGTTTAATATTTTACTTTAGTATTGTATAAGGATAAGTAAGTTATAATGAATGGATCGTCGCCCTTGATTCTACGTTTTTAACTTTTTATAGGTAGTAACTTTTTCCTGGCATAACTACGTAGGAAGTCCGTTATAAATGTAATTGGAATTCTCACTTTTATAAAGAATATGAAAAACGCAAAATAAAAGAAAACTGGGTAGGTTATTGCTCTCCAAGTTGATCTTCCTTTACTTTTTAAAATCCAAAATAACGTTTTAGTCCTATTAGAAAAAATGTCACATTATAGTTTTCGATCAATTTTATTATCACAAATCAATCTAAATTATAAAAACCGTGTATTTAGAGTGCCAAGTTTTCAATTGCTTTTTTCAGCATTTAAGAAGTATACAGTAAAAAAAACCCACAACGGAGCCGCATCGTCTCACTTTTGCATGTTTCTTAACAATTTTTAATTTAAATATATTTGTTGACTAATACGATATACATTAATACATACGAATGTGCATGTTAAGACCTTTCTTTTGATAACATGATGAACAACATGAACATGACATGATCATGTTAATTTTTCAATACTTATAACATCAACAAAATTCATGCTACAGTTAAGCTTGTTCAATATGCAAAGCATGTAAAAATAGTACATAAGAATTATTCTTTCATTAACTAACAGCCTTAAAATTGTAATTTTGTGTATGAAAACAAACAGTGAACCTGACCATGACACATCCGAGCTTATTTCTAATAAATAATTGTATAATACAGCGAAAGTTTTCGTGTAAGGAGCCGACGTAGTTATCACACCCTGACCGTGACACATCGAGGCTCATTTCTAGTTAGGCATTGTATAATAATGCGAATGTTTTCGTGTAAGAAGTTAGTTGAAACCAGTAGGAGCCGACGTAGTTATCGCACTCGCGCTAATAGATAACGAATACGCGCTCGTCACGAGAGACGTGCGTGAGGGATTTGCACTCCGATTTTAAATAAAACAGTCTGCTATTAGCAACATTAGGGTTGGCAAAAATTATAGTGCGAAAATGATAAAATTGTAGATTCGAACGATTTTTTTGTTCGTGTTCATTTGATTATTCTTATTTTATCTTATTTATCTCTATGTTCTAAAAGTCAAATGTTTGAAAATTTATTAAAAGGAAATCGAAAATCTTGACAAATCAAGTAAACGATTAAGAGCCTAGGAATCTAAAAATATATTTAAGTACTTGCCTGAGTGTCTCTAGTTAAAATAATAATAATGGCAATATATTTCAGTACTATAGTAACTAGCTTTTGCCTGAGGCTACGCTGGCGTGGATGTCATTTTTCTGGGATAAAAAGTATCTTATTATTTAATCTAGCCTTCTAACTTAATATACACAAAATTTCATGGTATAGCAGTATACCAATATACTATATGCAATTGCTATACCAATTAATATTAAATTCACTTTCCCATTTAAAATATAATGCAGTAAGGGGCCATTCGACGTTAAATTCTATAGTACTATTTTTTGACTAAGGAATATACATATATTTTTTATGAATATCTCGTAAAATTGTGAAAAAAGGACGTTACTTGATATTTTATTGCTTCTCAGTCAAATATTGCTTTTATATTTTCATTTCACGCAATCTATTATAAAAAAAAAAATATCACGACTAATCAAATATTACGGCTATTATTCCAATATCAGCAACCCTAATTTAGTTTGTCAATATTGGATGATATTTTATCAATTTTTTTCTATTACTTTGGCATATCACCTCTTCATTTATATGTAACGTGCCCATCTTAAAGTATGAACTATGAAGTTTAGCGACAATCATTCACTTCGAGATTATTAATTTATAGGTGTGAAGATATTACATCATGAACAGTCGGTATCTTAAAACTGTTTAAAGTTCTTTTGTTGTTTTGTAAGACAATTGTGTATGTATTACAAGACGCCTTCAGCTAAAAGCTGATGTGCTAAAAGAAGCGTCACCATACACAAAATGTCTCAAGGTTAATTAACAAAGTCTAAAATAGTAACAAGAGCAATTCATTAATTTACTTGATGTATCTTCGCGCGCAAAATTCCAATGTTTCGGAAATATTTTAATCACGATCGCATCGAGTGGACGATAACGATTCTGCCTGATAAAGACATATTATATCTTTATATATTTTATAACGCAATAACATGTAGCTAAAAAATATCCTTTATCCAGTCGAAAATTTGTAGCGGTTAACTTTGAACTCAATGTCGACTAATTTTAGATATTTGTAATTATTTATCTGAGGCAGATATTGTAACGATTTACGTCAATGGATGTTTATTTACGATTAGTCTTCTTCTTCTTCGTATCGATGGCAAATTTATATTTATACTGTTTGGGCCCAGTACTTAGCCACGTTTACAGCTTTATCTGTGGCTGCCCAGAGGTCTTTTATTGTGCAGGTGTCGGTACACAATGGGCACTCTAGTAGGTGGGACATAGTTTGGGGGTCAGTACCGCAATCGCACCGCGTGTCGTTGTCGCTACTGTATCCCCACTTCCTCAAATTATACTTGCAGCGGCCCACTTGTGTCCGGAGTCTGTTTAGTGACTTCCAAGTTGTAAAAGGCAGAGTTTTACCAGCAGGTAGAGTTTCGTCTAGTTTTATGTAGCTGGCGATGGCGAGTACCCGTGAATACCCGTGACGTCATCTAGAGACCTAGGGACCGTACTAATACCAAGTAACTGAAATACCAGGAGATCATAACGCAAAGGTAGGTCTTTGCAAACACTGCCAATACATTTCTAAGATAATATTAATTAAATTATAAAGAAAGGCCACGTCAGATCCTCTTAGGGAACATACCATTCCTAAGTTATTAGCTCTGAAGTACCAGGATATCATATCGCACAAGGTAGGTCTTTGTGAACACTTCCGATACCTTTCTAAAAGATAAGGCCAGGTCTGGGTGAACATCAACTACCTCGCGCTGTCCGCACTCAAGCATTACGCGCGCGCCGCCGGCCCGCACGCGCAACGCGCGCTCGACCTGCACGCGAGACTGAGGGACGACCTCGTCCGTGAGTATCGATGACGTCACCACTTCATACAACGGGCCAGATCATCAATGACGTCACCACCCGCAGACCTGATCCTCATCCCGAACATCACCCAAGTACCCGTGAATACCCGTGACGTCATGTAGGGACCTCCTAGAAATCTTACCCCGCACGCGCAACACGCGCTCGAACTGCACGCGCGACTGCGGGACAACCTTGTTCGTGAGTATCGATGACGTCACTGCGTCCGTGACGTCACCCACAACAGCACCACACATGCAAACCCGAACCTCGAATGTGACGTTGAATACCCGTGAATACCCGTGATGTCATACAGGGAACCA
>DVVJ01001588.1:0-11070 GCA_018234505.1 Junonia neildi neildi
ACATAGAAGTGCGAGGGGGACAACATTAAAAAAAATAAAAATTCTATCTAAGTAGGGTACGTACCTAGAGTATCTGATTACTGATTCCTTCTTCCAGATTTTGCAAAAGACCCATTCAACAAATCGGTCGGTAAGACTCCTAACAGTGAAAAGAAGAAGAAAAAGAAAGCAAGAGAGTCTCAAGTCCTAGATCAAACAGGTATATTTTCAATTAACTAACTAGCTGATTCGCGTAGTGACACCTACATATGTACATTTTGTATGATAAAATATTTTATTATGAGACCACAAGAGCTCTCTATGAAATTGACATTTTGAGATTTTTAAAATTCTTGCTGTAAAAAGCTATATTTAAAGCATTTTGGTTTTTTATTATTGATAAACGCTTCACACTCAGTGATAGCTCTTTGAAATGTTATTATTTTTTTTTTAATTTTTATGCATTGCAAATAATTTTTTTGACGTTTTTAGCTCCAGAAAATGAAAAGATTAAAGAAGACTTAAATACTGCATCAAGCCGTGCCAAACTCAATAAATCAGTTAATGAAGCAAATAAACTAACTGAACAAGGTAAGAAAATTGTGAAAATAGAGTAACAATGTTACAGGTTAATTTCATTAAATGAATTTTGTATCAGAATATTATGATTATGTTCATACTACAAAGTTTAAATGTTCATTAACTCCTTTTTGTAGTTTACATGTCATACTCAAATATTAATGCATTTATTGTTTTCAGATGCTGAGCCAGCCAGTGACAAATCCTTAATAAAAACGCCTGGTAGTCAAAAGAAGAAGAAACGCATGTCACAGTCTATAACACTTGATGGTAAATATTATATTAATGAAATTTCTATATGCGTTAATTTAATGTTGCCAGCCTGGCTGCGTTCTTGTTGCGCACCTGAATTCTCTTATAAATATTATAATATAATTTATTTATAAGTAATTAAATTAAACTCGGAAGGGGTAGCATTATCCTTCACCAGAGTCCTATATCAAAATTCACATAAATTAGTTCAAAGGCTTGGACGTATCAAATAGACATAGTCACTTTCGTATTTATGATATTAGTATGGATTTGATAAATAACATTTATTACATTTCAATTGCAGACGAAGATGGTCCTACTGAAGTAATCTTAAATGAAACAACAGGCAGTTCAAAGAAAAAGAAACAGTCCTCAATCTCTCTAGAGGATAATCCAAACGGTAATTTATAATTTATCAAATATTTATTTTGATTGGAAAATTTCATTTAATTGGATATAAGATCAGATATGTGATCTGAAAGTTAAAGACTGCATAGTATTTTTGTACATTTTGTTATAGCTTACAATTTGATAAAACTGAAATTTGAAAAATATATATACAAATATCTTTTTATATAGAATTGTTCAGTACGGATATTTGTCATGTCTAAATGATTCGTGTATTTGTAACCTGAACATTTGTGTATTTTTTTATTTTTTTTTCAGAAGAAAAAGAAGAATCATTCAATGCATCTATATTAAAAACATCAAATAGCCAGAAGAAGAAGAAAAAATCGTTAGTTACTCAAGAAACAGAACAAGCAGGTAATTTATAGTTCGATAAATATAGTTTAGCAAAATTTCGAAATCGAAAAAAAAGTAGCCTTAAATTTTGACATATCTTTTTTCTATTTCAGAAGTAAAAGCAGAATCATTGAATGCGTCGATATTAAAAACGCCAGGAAGCCAGAAAAAGAAGAACAAATCTTTAATTACTCAGGACACAGAACAAGATGGTAATTAAGCTTCAAATTATATCCCTATTTAATTAAACTACAATAACCCTACCTTAGATAAGTATTATTTGCACATTTTTACATTAGAAAACCTACTACCTAAAAACCTACTTTAGAAATAATAAACACTTATTGTTTGTAGGAGTTAATGTTATATGTAATGTGCTTGGTTATTTGTATAATACTCTATTAATTATGATATTTTTTTAGATCACATACCTGAAACATCACTAAATAATTCTAAACTAAAGACACCAGGCAGCCAAAAGAAGGTGAAAGTTAATGAATCAGTGGAGCATAAAGGTTAGTTCACTTTTTTTAAACTACCTATTTATTGTATAAAATAATTTTACACAACAAAATTAATAATAGTTATAATATCATGTAGATACATATTTCTTTTTTGTATTTTTCCATAAAGTTAAATGTTAAAATGTCAGTTTGTTTGTGGTTCTGTAAAAGTTAACAGCGGAATTTAAACCTTTAAGAATCGATTGAAACGGTTTTATCAATGGATTAATATGCATTTAAAATGTATAAATATTAATATAATAGTAATATTTACATTTTACATCAATTCAAATAACTTATATTTTCTTTCTCTCAGAAGCAGACAATGAAGAAAAAGAACATAATACAACTCTGAGTAGCGGTAAAAAATCAAAGAAATCTCTTTCAAACTCCTTTACTGTTGAAAACGTCTTATCATCAACTGCAGGTAAATATTTTAGTACATATTTTGTTAAAAGAAAAAATGTATCAATTTATTTATTTATATTTATTTTATTTTTTTAGTTGATATTTCTGCAAGTAATGATACAAGTGCCAAGAAGCGTAAAAGAAAGTCATCTCTAAATACTCCAACTGAAGAGACTGTCCCTGAAGGTATATAATCATTAACATTTATTAAATTTTAATATTTACGGATACGGGATGACGAAATATAAATCCACTTTATAATCTACATTAACATTATTTTTTTATGTATTTGTTTTTACATGAAAACAAATTGTATTTACATTTCATGTTTAAAAGTTATATAGTAAAGTTAATAGTAAATATATGAAATTAAGTAAAAAATACTTTTATTTATAGATGAAACAAATACCTCTAAAAAGTTAAACGAATCTTTGGTTGGTAGTCAAAAGAAAAAGAGGAAGATTTCTCAACATGACGAGATTGTTTCAGGTAAATTTTTCAATCATTAATTATGCCTTATACTCAAAATGATTCTAAAAATATTTTTTTAAAGTAAAATTTTATTTTTAAACCGTTTACCCCTTTTTTCATGTTTTTGGTGTTTTTTTTTTTTTCTTCCAACATAGCTGCTGGACCGACTCCAGAAGAAAACCATTTGCAGTCTCTTAACATTAGTAAAGAAAGTAAATTGAAAAAAGAAACACAAAATACTCAAAATATTACAGGTATTGTTGTATTAAGAATAACTTTAATTTCATTCGCTAATTAGAAAATAAAATATTTAATATAAAATTTCAGTATTTCAAATAATATTATTATTCGTTTTTGTTTGTTTAGAAATTCCAAAGAAAAACAGGAATAAACGGAAACAAAGAGAAGATGATGAAGAACCCAAGGTTATTAAGGTAAAGTATTTTGAATATATAAACCAACCATATTAACCGTGTGAGTATTGTAAAAATTGTTTTATTTCTGATTTTAGATTGCTAAGGAAAATTCGTTTGATAAAGTACATGTTCCTCGCTTGCCTGACACGATCTTAAAGCAACTAGACGATAAACCGAGGCAGGCACCATCGACTCTTCCTAAGAAACCGAAAGTGGTTTCAACAACACAGTTCTCAGTGGTGGAAGCAAAGAAACGGAGAAACAAGCCGTCGAATTATCTAGAAGAAAGTGTTTATCTTAACGATGACGAGTCCATGGACAAGAAAAAGAAGAAACGCCTGCACAAACCTAAAGTTTTACCCTTCGTACCTACTGCCTTAACATCTACAAGTGGTTATACAACTAACTTTAAAATCAACGTTATACCTAGAGAAACGAAATTTGTCGCCCAGTCTAATACAACCAGTAACTTTAAAGACGATTACTTATTCAATAAAAAAATTAAGCGGCAAGGAACGTATGAGTTATATAAAAGAAGTAGAAACATTAAAATATCGAAATTCTAATAGAAATTACAAGTCTTGGACCAACTTGTGAAAAAGACTGCTTTTTTAATAATAAAATAAAATTAAAACAGGTGATATTATAAAATAAGGTGTTGTATGTTTTAATTCTAGTTATTTCTATTATCGATGTTTTGTTTATGTTAACTTTACATTTAATTTGTTTTTGTAAGCGAATTGTTAATGTAATGACTAGTTTTGATAACTTCTTGTCCTCATTGTTTATCAAACCTTGTCTTTTCAAAACGTTAACTCCTTTTCTTGTTGTTAAAATGTATAAAATTAATTGTTCTTGACATTTAAAATTAGGAATTATACCATTAATTAACTTTTAATATTACAATTGTTATTTTTACCATTAGGTTTATATTTATAATTCCCGCCATAATTGTTTTGCTGCATTCGTGTTATTCTAGATGGCGCTGGAGATTGTATTAAAATTGGTATCGCCCATGTGCCGTGTTTTCGATTAAATATTAATTGTAACTCCCGTAATTTATTATTTCTATCTTTAAAAATATAGTTAAATGAGAAATAGTTACTCTAAAAGTGTTTTGTTTTACATTTGAAGCCGACAATCTATAAAAATACTTCCCGCCTTATCATGCCGGTGTAAACAAACCGCCATGTTGTTGAAAATAGACGAGTCATGATAAATGGTAAGTTGTAAGTTAGCTCGTGGATTTGAAGTATAAATACAAAAAAAAATCTAAAATATTTAAATATTATTTTTAACAAACCGTGTTTTTATCCTTAAATATAAAATACTATTATTTATTTAAAAAGGAGGTTAACAAACATGACGTCAATGTATAAATTATTTTCAACCAATCGCATCATTTGTTAGACTGTCACGTGGTCTGAGTCCACCAATAGAAAACCGAACCATTCTTTGTGTACCTTTTCACATAATAGCAAAACAGAATACATAGTCTATGGAGTGAGTGGTGTTATATTTGTCAATTTCATGACGCTAAAAACGTAAATGTGTGAAATTCAGGATTATTCTATTGAGCATAAGGATATTTATTGCAATAAATATTCGGTAAGTGAACTTTCATCCATAAAAGTTTATTTTTACTTGTTAAATTCGTGATACGGATAATGAGAAAGTAACAGGCCTGTGTCCCGCTCTTTTTAATGTCATTCATTCATAAAACATCTTTCGTATAATATAAGATATAAATAATATGTTGTATTCATGACTAAGTACCTTTTACAAAGATTGTAGAAAACTATTTATCGAATAATTATGTGTGTCAAAGTGGCGGGAAACCGTTCCATTTATTACGTAGTCTCTATCTGGTTAAAATCATTACGTGTTATGGCTGTCATAAAATATTTTGAAGTCTAGATAGTTTTTACTCAATAAATACTAAGTAATACAACGTTTAAAACCATATTTGCAGTAAAATTAACACATTTATAAACACGCGGTGTATAAATATTTGTAACGGACGAAATTGTTTCATGTTTTGTCTCTTTCGCGCACATTCATAACATGGCGTAAGATAAGGATAGCGTATTATTATTATTTATCGAGTTATTTTAGTAATTACAAAATTGTGTTTTGTTTTTCAAAACATTGACGTTAAAACCTAATCACTATTATTAATTTGAATACTCATTGATTAGTTTTTCCAATAATATGTGACAAAACGGCGCCAATTTGCCGTCAATGAACTTAACGTAAGTTGTAACTATACTTGGTATATTACACACCTACTTACGAATATACCTACGTGTTCTGTTTCGCATAACTAAATACATCATACATAGTAGTATTGAGTCGTTCGTAATTCATATGCTACTTTTAACATCATTGATATATATTTTTTAAATACTTTGAGTCTGTCTACGAAGTAGTAATGCGGTTCCCACGGCCGGTTCCGAGCGAGAATTTCAAAACGTTTAACAATGAGTGCACCTCGTCAATGTAGTGGTGTGTTATCGAACGAATAGGCTTGTGTGTCGTATGCCACAGTGTATAGAATCAAACTAAATTTTTTAATTACTAAAATAAAAAAATAAAAAATATTTTTGTGTCAATAAAAAGTTACGATTTTACAAAAGTTACACGACGTATAAAAATATATATACATGTATTTACTTCTACTCTTTACAATAAATTATCGATTCGATTCGATTTACTTTCGTAAAGGAAAAGAAAAGGAACGCATTAAAAATGTTTCTATCAGATTTTATTAGTTTAATAAAAATTAACATTTGTTTTTATTTGTTAATTAGATAACATGTAAACAAATAACAAACTGATTAAACTAGTCTGTGGGAAGTGCACTCAACGAAAAAGGGACTGGCTGCAACCTGTTGTTGTGTGCGTAAATGTGAGTGTAGTAGTTTTTGTGTAACATGGATACCAGACGCACACACCTGTGGTTATTCTGTCAGCCGTTACAGTCTCCCCTAATGTTAACGGTTGGTGTTCCGAGTAAGCGAGAACAAAAAGTTCCTTCCTATTTTATTAATTTTCACTTAAGGTTCACACTGCCTTCTTTTATCAGTTCTTCCCAGCCCTTCATTTTTATTTAGATATATAATATGCCATAAAAACGTTCACTTCCTAATTTACCATCCCAAACATTAAAATAAAGCGATTAGTCAATTTTATAATAATAACACTTTTAGCTATGAAAAAAAAACACTGAAAATATTTTATCAAATCCCACTTATTGTATCGCAACCAATTAAAATGTCTACATTCTTTAGACTTGCAAAAAAAAATTAATTTACGATTTTTTTACCGGTATCAAACACAAATAAGACGAATATAAAAATATTAGGCCCAAAAATACACCCTTACTTATTAGCTTAAAAAAATAACTGATTCCAAAAGTTAACGTTATCATTTTACACTTTTATGCTACAATTAACCAGCATGGGCCCAAAGTTCTCATCAATACAAATGAATGAAGTCCATACTCAAGGTAACTGCGGTAAATTGTCGAAAAGTTCCCTCGAATGGCATTCGGCTCCATCATCTGATCGACTCCGGACCATAAATAAAAGCACTACGCTTTAAAATAATAAACAAACGCACTAGTCGCCTCTATGAGTTTAAAAGTTTTTCCCACGATTTCTCTGAGATGCCATCATCAGATCCTGGTCTGGTCATGGGACCAGTCTGGGCCACTCTCAATATACCTCCTGGCCATAAACGGTGGTCAACGAAGTTATCCACGAAACTTCCTTTTTTGAAGTCGGTTAAAAATACACAAACAAGTCATTTTTATTAAATAATCATTTTAGTTACCTACTCAGTTTTTGTACAGAAAAAAGAGAAGAAGACTATTCTGAAAACTTAATTAACTCCAGTTTTTGGAATAGTCTTTAGTTGTTTTTGCAAAAGAAAACTAAAAAAATGCTAACATTGTCATTTTTGAAGAATGAAAAAAAACGAAAATCGTATGATAAACGCTTATAGCGCATATCAATAGACCTAATTCATCTAAAACATTTTTTTAGATCTTCCGTTCCAGATATTTCATGGCACATCTATGTTTTTTTTTTCATAGTAGTTTTTATGCAGAAAAACTGAGTAAAAAAATTTACTTGTGTAATTTAAGAGTGTATTTTTTATGTCCTATTATTTTTTATATTAATTTTTATGATTTATACCAGTAAAAAAAATTAAATTATTATCTTTTTATAAATCAACATCTAAGTACCTACTTCAATACTAAAAATACTTTTATTATCTTATTATTATTACAAATGAAATAACTCGAACACGTTACAATTGGTCTATTAACGAGGTTTAAAAATATAATTTCCCACAATATTTTTAGTCTCGTCAACGCTATGAAAATGCGTATAAATTATGAATGATGAGTCTACTACTTATCGCGTAAAGCCGAGTCAGGAAAACTTAATACAGAGGCCGTTGACCTGGCAGGTGTCATCGTTGTACAAATAACGAATAATGTGGTCATTCGAAATATAATTACAGATAATTTTAAAACGAAATATTATTAATTAAGACTTCGTATGATTTAAATTTTACTTATTGATATGAATTTCTAATTAAAATTTTGGTATAGGTACCTACTAATATAAAACTTATTTTCTAAAACATCATTATTTCTATAAACAATAAGTCAAAAGTTTCTATCTTAAGTGAAGACATAACAAAATATATAAAAGTTTACGCAGGGAATATTTCAGTTTCCCTCCCTTTTGACGGGGTAGTAGACGGAGGGGAGTGACTGCGCCGTACATCCAATCAATACGGAACCCCTCCTATATCCATCACTCTGCGCGCGCAGGAAGAAAACTCATCAGAATTATTTTCGCGCCAAGCAACTTTCCATCGGTTTTCATTTATCGGATACTTATAATGAAACTTCAAAACTAATCACTTGTCTAGGCTAAAATATCGTATCGACTTGGTTATGTTCAAGAATTATCGCAAATATTTTAATGAATAATTAAATAACACTATCGTGCTAAAATAGAACAAGGTCGTTTTAGAAAGAACTAACGAATTTAATATGAAGAAAGGTATTCTATATCCGTTAATATATTCAGTCATACACATACACATCAAGGTCACATTTCGTTTATCTGCATGTTTTACCATTATTGGATATTTTTTAAGGTCTGCATATTACCATAAATTTATTTAAAAAAAAAACATGAAATATAGCCCATATGTTGAAATTTGCATAAAAAATATTCATGCAGCAGTTTAGCCACGACTTTAATATCTTATGAAAAAAATTGGCAGGCGCCATGTAACCCTTATAAATGTTAAACGGTTGCCTACTTTTAGTTGTAACTTTTTTTTCTGCAACAAATTTTTCGCGATAATGCTAACTTCGATCGTAGACATGAGGTAATTTGTACAAGCAGACTACGACGAGTTCAAGGCGATCGAGCGCGGTCAGGTTCGAGGACACGAGGCGGCCCCTCACAGCGCCTCTATGGCCCCCCACTATCATTTTCACGAGGACTGCTGAAATTATTCTTCAAAACTGCCACATTAATGACTCCGGAAAACAAATGAAATTTTACTGAACAATCTACCTGTAAGAAGATACTTGGAACCGCACATTCTTTTATTTAGCCAAAATGTATACATGGTTGGGTTTTATTAGCTTGTGAATAATGAAAAGGCATGCTTAAAAAAACGAGCGGGACGGATTTTGCCGTTCCAACTACCTGCTTCTTAACAAAACATTTGTAAAGTATACAAGCGGGTAAAAAACACAAATGATTTTTGTTCCAGTGAATGTGGGAAATAGTTCAGTTTTAAACGTATTTAACGGCCAAATAAGTTAAAGATAATAAATTATATAAAGATAAAAAAATTAATATTTCCAGTTTGGTGGGAACAAGTTTCAATTAAAACCGTGCGTAAATTAGACCGTTTCCTCTACAATTTTCTGCCATTATGAACACCCATTCGCGAATATTGTACATTAAGAATAAAATTATTTACAATTTTTTATACCTAACAATTGACTGCCTAAGGATATTTAAATGTTTATTAATAAATAATGTCGAAAGAGTTGTTATTTATAAAAGTAAAAAAAGTCATCGGTTATCTAACTACTTAAGAAACGTTTCAGAAATATCTTTTAATAGTTCCTATTTCATATCGCACGTACGTGAGATGAACTCTAAGTAATAAAGAGCGAGTTCATGGCCCTCTGCGGCATGGCTGTACTCCGGCACTCGCGAGACGGATGTACAGACGTTTTCGGCCTGTGAAACATTTTAACATAAAAACAGAGAATAATAAAACGCTCATGACACGTTTTCTGTACCTATTCATTCGAATTCAAAAGAAAAACGCTTTAAATACGAATACTTTCAGAAACGTTCTGCTTTACCAATTTTAAATACTATAGGTATATTTATATTTTATAATAATCAGTTGTTTATAACAAAGAAACTAATATGCCTTATACCTTAAAATAAAATAAGTTATCAACTTAAATTATTATATTATATGTAAATCGTATGACAGAATCTATCTCCACAATGTTGGAGTAACTTTTAACGTTAATAATTTTAATTTTATTTTCCATCGTACATCGAGTAATGCTTGCAGCCTGCCTAAAGTAGCTCAAAGGGCGCGGTATGGCGGCTGCGATGTCATTAGGGGTCGATTCACCCTCTTTCGATCTCATATTGCTGTCTCTGTCTGTCACCCCAACTTTTAAGCTTCTCGCGGAAATATTCGATGAAATAAATTCACATATTATAAAAACAATAATTACCGAATCTGTTAACATTTTTATTACTTTGCATTGTTTGTTTGTTTAAGTTCTTATCATTCGAAAAGTTTGATGATAACGATAAGTGAAAGGTAAATTATATATAAAAAACGGTAACTTTGTCTGTGATTGGCTAAAGATAATACGGTACTCACGTTTTCTCTTATCTGTCAGTGCACTCATTTCGCATTCAGAATAATATTTTGTATGTGTATATTATACAACATTGATAAACAATCTGTCATTTTCTTAAACAAAATAAATTGTTAGTAGGTTTTTCATGAAGTACATCTCTTAAGATATTTTGTGATTATTTTATCAGAACTTACATCATATAAGATCAAAAATTGCAATGATATACAATGAATAAAATTGTAATAAATAGAATGCACAAATCTATACATAAAAATAATATTTCCAACTAAACAACAACCCCTGCAAGTTCATTATAATATATTACTGCAGACGAACTCACATTTCAAATCGTCAGACATCAAAAATAGCGAGGAGTGTTCCATTTATTTAATAAGAAGTGCACATCGTTTATTGAAGTTAATCTAATTGTCGAGTGTAAACTTCTTACTGTAAAGCGATGAAACTAATACCGTCGACATCTGTCGGTCTTGTAACTTCCCATGAATTACTTTATGCTCTGCTACCCTTATTCCTTGACTAGTCCCTTGTTTTTTTTGTTGTTGACTTTTTGTAACGACACAAAAGATAATGACTAGACGTTGCGTTGACTGCGAAGATGCTTTCTCATATTATTCAACTATTTTTATTATAACTCTCAACAATCTTAAATTCAAAAAATCTCTGCTTTTTATAACGAAATTATAAATGTTACAACTTCCGATCGGAAGATGAAAGTGAGTTATTTTCTTATATAGTTCAAAGAAACCACGTGGTACCAGAA
>DVVJ01001589.1:0-11067 GCA_018234505.1 Junonia neildi neildi
TATATTGGTTTCGATAATAGTATCAGTCAATTTACTTGCTTAATTTTTAAGTCTTGTCGGTCTACGATCTAATAGGGGTCGGAATTCTATATATTTTAGAGATATCTTATACCTATCTATGTAAAGCGATTCTTGTAGGTATATATCAATATAATCTATAAAATTGATTTAATGTATTTTGAAAACACTGTATTCATTGATATAGATAAAATTTTAGACAAGTATTTTTTTAAGTTTATTTTTTGTATAGAGGTGGTTTTCTTCAAACTAATTTTTTCATCCACTAACTAGATGAATTTCTTTCGGTGTAAAATCATTTTAACTGTGGGTCGACGTATAAAATCACATGGTAAATAACATGAAGTCAATAATAATATTATTAGTTATTAGTATTAGTTATTTTAACAATCTAGACTTGAAACTTATGTTTATTGTATTGAATTCGTACACAAGAGATAGTGATAAAAAAAACGCTATACAAAACATTTTCATCGTACAAAAACTGTTGTAATACGTTATTTAATAATATTTAATGATACACAAAACTATGTACATGATTCAATCACGAATATAAATTAATAGATATGATCGACTAGTTCGATTACAACCGAATTCTCGCATCTCATCGTAATTACAACCCTAACATGAATGATATCATACAAGAACAAAACCTATTATTTTAATATTGAGATCAAACTGTTAAAAAATGAAGGCATGTCTTAAAGTCAATGACCAAATTATATGAATACAAAGGCAGAAATTTAACCGCAAACGTGTAGTCGTTATTTGTGTCCAACGTAATGATATATAACTACGAATCGAGAACTACGACTTTTATAAAAAAAATACCATTAAAATATGTTGTAGAAAACAAAGTCATTTTATATTTTTGAATAAAAACCATAATTATGTTGTACTAAAAGTATCTTAACGTCGTTTGGAACTCATCATTTATGTCGTTAATAGTTCTTTCATATAGTTTAATGCTATTTAAAATACGCTTTGCTTTAATATAAATTCAAAAGAAGGAGGATGTAGGAAAAATAATTGTTTTATATTTATGATCTGAATTGTTTTTGTTACATTTTTTATGTCATTATATTTCAAGACGTTGAGTTAAAATCTTAACAAATGTGAACTTTGTCTGTGCTATGATTTTTAAATACTTAAACTGAATAAATTAACATAACTGCTTTTAATAATTAATAAACTGAACTCTTAAACCAAAAAATAACATATATTTTACAAAAATATATTACAACATACTATTCTCCAAAAGCAGATTTTTTAAATTTCATCTTTGTTCTTCGGAAATGTAATAAAAATTCAAGTTCAAGATTTATCTATTCAATGGCTAACTTGTACATGAGTAAGGAATACAAAAAAGCAATGAAAATGTTGCTCATGAAATACACCACTAAGTTGTTAACAACCGAGTTATCTCGGTAACTAGCTCCAGGCGCAGCGGCAATTGACTCAACACGAGTCGTGCTCATCGACTAATCTATACTTATCGCCAAATCGATTGTAAAAAATTAATGTCATGAACTGATATTAGGTTTTGTTTTATTTTTTTTAATGGTGTAAATTATTCGTATGCTCGCAATCCAGTGTAAATCGTACATGTTTTTTGTTTTAATTTAACTTAGAAATTTCTATTGTATTTTCATAACGAAAAATATAGTTGTATCATATCCTAACTACCTATAACATAATTGTTTTAGCTTTTTCTATTCGCTATAAAATAATTAATTAGATAATGATTGCGTTTAAAAATTGCAACTCATACAAAAGAGTTCAACGATATCAATTAAGATATAATAAATTATTTATTAATTTAAATAAATAAAAAGCTATCGAGATGTTAGATAAAGAACTTACCGTTAATATATTCCCACCAAAAATTGATATTTCACTTCCACAACCAAATAAATATAATTTATAGCATTAAATGAAATAAATTTTACAAAAAGTTTATTTAAATCCAAATGTATTTTATTACTAGAATCCGCTATGTACGAAACTTTCCCGCGCTCGTGCTGGTTTGAAAATGGCGGGCGATTTAGGGGCTGTGCGTCCTTGCGTTGCGAACAAGGCCTTTGGCTATGTATGGACGCGCGATCAAGATCCTACGCCTCTTATACTCTTCGTACGAACATTTAACACTGGTGACTTAGTAGAGAATATTATTAGTCCTGTAGCAGGATAGCCAATTAGCTGGGTGCATTTTTATACTAGTGCGACAAGATTATCAGGGATTTCGCAAACTCGTTTGTTGAATAAGAAAAATATATTAAAAATAAACTTTTTTATTTATATAGTACCCAGGCTAGGGTTCGTACTCGAGGTTACAATAATACCACAATAACGTGTTTTATGTAATAAACATTATTACAGTTTTATCATATTAGACAAGTAATTCAAGATCACATGCAATAAACTTAATTCAATAAAGATAAGCCATTCACCGAAGTGGGGTGAAATTTTCTTTATCGCATAATAATCAAATAATAAATTTGATATCTGTCTAATCTTAAACATTAAAATGACATGTCTTTAATTACATGATTCGGAACAAAAGATACTTATAAGAAAATTAAGACTTAGTTGTTTAATTAAAAACTCAAAATTTATTTATTTGACAAACAACAACCGTCATAAATTTAAAAGCCTCAGATGTTTCCAATCAGCGGAAAAATTGTAATACCGTTACATCGTATGGCGCCCAATGAGGTGATTTTTAAATTATCATCATTAAACACATTGATACGCAAGCAATATCTTATGACCAAATCATAATGTTGATTTTTTTCACATCTTCTTGATAACGTAATACCGATAACAGCTTGTTACGTTTAGATTTTTTTTAATATAAGTCTTGTGTGTATACTTCATTAGATAAACAGTAAATATTCATAAAGTCATAAAAAAATTCGTAGACATATTTAATAATTAAAATTTTCTGTATACTAATTCAAACCAAAAAACTAATTATGCCACTTCGTACTACATACTGAGATATAATTTAAAAAATAAAAAATAAAAATATAATAAATATATGTGTGTACATACATGACGACAGCACAAAAGAAACAAATAATCGTATTAAATAGCACCTTTTTTAGGTCGGTTTCCTCTTAATTATTTCCTGATATTTTTTCATCTCTTTATGCATAAAGTTAAAAATCATGATATTGTTTTTACACAGCCGACAAGATTACAACATCCTCAGTACAAAACTACAATATAATTTGCATAACTGTTTACGTTTCATTTTCTATGGTACAATTATATATAATGCTATAGGTTTAATTCACATAATACTAACTTAAAATAATAGAATATACCTTTATAAGCAATAGAATAAAACAATGAATGAATTGTAGATAAATCCATATGATAATTTCTTGCTATGAAAATCTTATCAGTCCTCATTATAACGTAATCGTAAATGTGTATACCTATGTGGCAATATAAATTTATGTAGGTACTTCAATTATTACGAGTTTGTTTTTAACCCCCGACAAAAAGTGATCGGGGGGTTGCAAACAATCTTCACTGAGTTACTGAAAGATAAATAATGTTATAAGATCTACATTTTATATTTTTATATGCAATCTAGGATGAGATATAATATATAAACAACTTAGGTACATAGGTGTATTATGATTAAGTATTTTGTAGGCCGTATTTTTTTATTTGGCAATAAAGTGATTCATACTTCGATTGAGTGCATTAAAATGAGCTTTATTTATATTTGTATCTAAACATTTTTAAGCCAGCATAAATTTGCGACTTGTGGCAAGTGGTCTCGACAGATTTACGAATACCTTTGTAGTTACATGGTAGCAAGAGGAGTATATATAATAAATAATAATATGTAAGAAAAGCAATCTGGCAATAAATTTATTAATGTTGAATAGTGCTGCCTTCTTTAAATAAATGCATACTCGATAGTAATACACGGTTGAATCAAATCTATAGGCATTCATTGTAACTCAAGATCGACGGTACCAAATTTTTTAATCTGTCTATTAACTATTTGTTGAAAATTTCACCGCCTGAATAACATATTAAAAAAAAACTTTTTTTTTGTCTCTGCTTATAAAAACTAAAAATTAAATAGTCTTTCTATGTATAATCCGAAGGAATAAAGTAGCCTTAAGATAAAATTGTGAAAGCTAGTTATTACTAAAGTTTAACTCCTTTTATCTTAACAAGATCAATAAATAAATGTAACATCGAAATCGGACCTTGAATAAATGAAAGCATTTAGGAAAAAAAGAATTCGTTAAGGATTAAATTGCAAATATTCGGAGACAATAATAAATCTTCAGCAATATGTACGCACTCGTACCCTTGTACTTGAAATTATGTAATTGATATCCCTTGGCGGTTCATGTTTTACAGTTTCAAGTCTTAAAGTAAATTTACATAATTTACTTTAATGCGACATTTATAAGCGACTTTAATCTACAAAGAAAAAAAAACGATATTTTACTGTAAATACTGCGATCAATCAAAAGGCGCAATAACTGATGACCAGAACACTGGAAGGAGCAAGTTATGTGAATTATTCCACACAGGACATATTTTTGTTGTAGGCCTTTTTAGTCAGTACTAAAATAACAAATAACGGATCATAACGGGTTTTCAAAACCATAATCTATACTATTAAATAAAGCTGCGTTTGTCTGATCATTTATTAGTACCAATCGCAAACGGAGAAACATATATTTTGATATCGTCTGAAAAGGTTTAAAGCAATCAATACGCGAAAGAATTTTTATAAGAATTTTCGTCATTCACTAACAAACAACAGCGAGTATTTACTTTCGAATGTATTGACGTTGCTTAAAAAGTGTTTATTGTTTGCAAAATCTATGTTAGTAGAATCGTACGGATTAACATTAAGCGAGTGTTTTTTCGTGACGCATACAAGAAATGATCCGTCAAAACATTAGGTTTTCGGGTCACGAATGTGCTACACATAGTAATTCCGTCAACCTTGACTTGGTAATAACCTTATCGACAACGAGGTGACCGATAGCTTTCTTTAACAGGACCATCTTTATAAATAGTACCTATAGAATGATATCCGCGATATTTTGCAATATAGATTAAAAGAAGTGAAGTAGAATATTTTTTTTTTTCTAAAAAAATATTCGTCGTCAGAGCCTATTTAAACATGCATTTTTACTAAATACTACAGTTAACGTCTTGTTATCGTTTCTAAATGAGTTCTCTTCTCCACTTTCTTTAAGAATACCTTGGAAATATACGTCTAATATGTTCAATAAAAATGAATCACTTATATTAAATCACATATGGTAGTTGCGAAAAATAAAAAAAAGAAGATTGGGATTATTGTGAACCAATACTTTCGTAAAAGGGACAACCCCGCAGACATCATCAGTGGAGAGCACTCTTGAGAGATTTGAATCAAAATGATTTAGCTGTTTGAATCTAATATATGTAGGTTGGAGATAGGTACGATAATAGACGTATAGACACAGGGCCGTCTCTAGCCCATGTGGCGCCCGTGTGCAAACATTACGCTAGCGCCCCCTAGCAAGTGCGCGGTCAAAATGAAATGGGTAAAAAGTACAAGTACAGTTTGTCCGGCCGCTTAAGGATGAGGATTTTATATTACATAGTATGGATAATTTATCCTGAAGCTACCGGACGAACTATGTATAACTATGTACGAGGGCAGTCCGATAAGTACTTAGACTCTCAGCCTGAGGGCGCTAATATCGCAAGGGCATATTACCATCGTGTAGTACATTCTCTTAGAAGGCTATTGTCGTTACGTGATTGTTGACAACACATAAATCGATAAGTACACTACATACACTAGAGTCCAAGAAACTGTCGAAAAAGTGGACTCAATCGGGCAATCACGCTGGGAGAAAAGCGAAGACTGTCCGATCGGCCGGAAAGGTGATTCTCACTGTTTTCTGGGATTTACAAGGTGTGATCCACCTTGGCTATCAAAATATTGGACCGATTCGACGCTGAATTGGATAAAAATGGCCCCATTTGGCGAAGAAAAAAGAGCTCCACCACTGACATAACACGCCGTCTCACACTTCTACCCTTTTCACAGCCAAATTGGTCAAATTCAGTAAATAGCTGCTTCTTTATTCATCACATTTTACAGATTTATTCTCGTACGACATCTTATTTTTTCCAAACATAAAAACATCCACTCGTTGGGCTGAAATTTCAATCAAATGAGGAAGTCATCGCTGCTTCGGAGGCCCACTTTGCAGGCCTCGAGAAAACGTATTTTTCAGAGGGGTTAAAGATGTTCTAGCTAAAAGGACGCTATCTTGAAAAATAAATAGCCACTTTTCCAAAATTGTTGTTCTTGTTTTGAAGTTTAAGTGCTTATCGGACCACCCTTGTATATGCACATCAAGTTACCACATCATAGGCACTGTCAAATTTCTCCAATCGACATCATCATACCAAATATACAATGTTGAACAACATTTGAGAACATTTCACAAGGAAGCTCACTCACTATTACATCCAAATTAAAGTCCATTTATGTGTTTTAACTTAAAATATATAAACCTTAAAACTTTTAAGGTTTCTTTAGTATAATCAGCCGCTGTGTATGGCATTTCTAGACTAGCCTTCTGGAAAGCCTTCGACTCCATTGAGACCTGGGCTGTTTAAGAGTCTCTGCAGGGATGTCAAATATACTGGCGCTATATCGAAGTGATAAGTTGTCTCTGACGTTGCGACAATGACCGTCCCAAATCCAAGATTAGCGGACAAGACCTATTCAGCTCCATCGTGGTGTGAAACAGGGGGACGTGATATAAACAGATATAAACTGTTCACAAACGCGATGGAGGACTCTGAATTGAATTGGACGAGGCGTCAACGTCAATGGAGAGTATATCTATCTTTGTTTTGCCGACGATGTAGTCATCTTTGTAAAACACAAGTTATGTTCAACAGAAATGTCATACCGAGACCAGAACGGTCGTAACAGGTCGACGGCGTTCTTGAAATTGTACATTTACCTAGGCCAGACAATACGACTTGGCCGACACATTTGAGTAGGAAGCGGATAGGAGGATTAAGTTGGGTTGGGCGGCATTTGGCAAGCTCCGTCGAGTCCTTACGTCGACGATTCCGCAAAGCTCAAAGACGAAGGTCTTCGAGCAATGTGTCCTACCTGTAATGACATACGCTGCCGAGACGTGGGCACTGATAGTGGGAGTGGTCCACAGATTTAAAGTCGCTCAGCGAGCTCTCAAGGATAAAATCAGGAATGAGGCTATCCGTGAGAGAACCAAAGTAACCGACGTAGCTCGCAAGATCACCAAGCAGAAGTAGCAATGGGCTGACCGCCTCTATCGCAGGACAGATGGCCGTTGGAATAGCAGTGGCGGATTTAACACAAGTGCAACCCTAAACCTTGATTTATATGACGCCCTCGGCTTAGCCATTCTCTATGTGACATGTTATAAAAATTGAGCTAAAAAAAGGTCCGCTTTGTTTCCACTTCATAGGCCGCCTTCAGCTTTATGTGTATCCTTTATGTGATCTATACAAATTGGGCTAAAAAAAAAAACAAAAAGGTCGACACCCTCCGTTCCCTATCCGTTCCGGTCGTCTGCCTCATTTGCAACTTTGCCGCCCCAAAAAAGCTAATTTTGGCACCTCTAAAAATGTGGCGTCCTAGGTCCGGACCGCGTCTTGGCAAACCTAGCGTAGGACGCCCTCCGGCCGCTGGACTGACAACATACGCAAGGTTGCTGGAGCGGGCTGTGTCGAGCAGAATACTGCGATTGGCTGAAGACGACGACGAAGGTTTACTTCGTACAAAATTAAATTAAATTTATATTGCCAAAGCCGAACCGCGCGTGGCGCGCTTCGTTTAGCTGTATAGTTTTGGTCATTAAAACGCGTCAACGCGGGCGCGCGCCCTGTAGGGCTCCGTTGCGAGCGGCGCTCGGCGCCCCTAGGACCGCGGCGCCCGTGTGCACCGCACACCCTGCACCTAAGGGAAAGACGCCCCTGTATAGACAGAAGATACAAAAAACAATTACTCAACTAACTTTTGCAATAACTTTTACCTTAGCGATTCTGGCGCTCGCGGCTTCAAATAAGTTCATAAAACATAAACAGTGCGTAAATTTTTACTGTATCGTAACTGCGTGTTTATCTAGTATCTGGACCCATGTATTAAAATAAGTAACAGACAATACTCGACGCGAGGTGATGAAACTCAAAGGACTAGGTTAACCAGTCACACCGCATTATTACTTAAGACCTGCTGCTGAACTTATAATTTTTTCATTTAAAAACTATTTTCTGATTCTCATCTAGGCTTTTACGTAGGCTTGGTTATATTTCATAATAGTTAAACAATACACAGTCTACGAGTATATTTTGCTTAACATTATTTTTTATTCTAATTAGGTAAGTAATTTGTTGACGAAAATTATTATCTCAATTTCCTTGTAAGTAGGTACTCAAAATTAAAAAAAAATACCTACAGTTTCACCCAGGATTAACAAATAGGTAGGCTAGGTAAGATTTGAAAAAAAAATTAAGGATCTATAACCATAGGAATCAAACTATAAAAATACACGAGAGTGTTTCTTAAATCGTTTAAGATTTGCGAACGCAATTCGCACAAGTAGTTAGTGGTTTATGTCTAAACAATTATATTTAACCTAAAAAAGGTATTTATACGGGCACAGTTACTCCATAAATTGTTTTCGTGTCTTTCCATAACGTCCAAATCGATGTCATTGACCCCTTGCAATATCTACATTCTGCTGACGTACGTTTTCACGATCTGTATCAATCACCGATGGTCAATTAGGCTTAAAACGTTAAATACAAAACTAAAGGTCAAACGAACAAAGGAAATATTTTGATTGCTAAAATGGTTTTTGAGTGATATCAAAAAATATATGATACCTACACGTTATTGTTTCATATCTCATTGTTGCTCCGTTTATGCCTAAAGTAGTTTAGCTTAGCGAAACCTTTGTTCGAGATAAATTTAATTAAAACAAAGAAAAAATGCTTCAACTAAAATTTTGAACGTCTGTGAGCTGAATTGATGTAAAAAAAAAGTAAAAAAAAACTTAACTAAGTGAAAAAAAAATTAGTCTGTCCGTCTGTAGTTTGTGTTAACCTACTCAAGAAATGAACATTTTACAGACTTTCAACGTTAAAGAATAAAATAATGTATTTAATTAATTGGATACCACGACAGACAAGCGTGATAATTCCTACAATGTGATAGCCGTATTTCCTTCTTTTGATTATTAAACTTAAAGTTTTCTATATCTACGCGATAATTGCTTTTCCGGCACCATAACTTCCTCCCTTGCAATTCAATTGTACGTTAAAATGATGCATAAACGATGCGCGGATGCACAACTAAAAGCTATTAAAACAAAAAAAATAATAATTGAACGATACCTACACGGTAAAACAATGAGGCTACATCAACGTTGCATAAACTAGGTACACATTATAATTTTATTGCTATTATGGCAGAAATTTAAAAAAAAATTTTTGAGTATTGCGTAGCTCTACGTGTGACCTATGTAACTTACACAAGTACTGTTACGATTTTCCTAGATATATTTTTAGTATGTACCTGAGTATTCTGAGTTGTTCTGGGCAATACAATTTTTATTTATGATGTAAATTTCTTTGCGGCCGCTTTTGATGAGACAGCCAATATAGCCGATCAGTCTTTAAACCTATACTTTTAAACATAAAGGTACGTCAATATCCATAAATCTAAAAGTGCAAACTACACAATTTACGGAACGAAAGTAGTACTGTTATTTCAATTTAGGTTGTTTTATAATCGTGATTAATAAATAAAGTGATGATAACAGATTTTTTATGCTTTCGTCCTATCAGAACATGAATACATGTGTAAAACATTAATTCTACTTTCAATTTCGTATTTGCAATCAACGTTCAGTAGGGCTATTCCGACCCAAAATCGAGACTCACTCGAGTGAATTTAGTCATTTCGCTCATTTGGTCTGTCAAATTTTAATGGTTATTTGCTACAGAATATCCAATGCATACATTTTAAGCCAAAAATGACATATACTTTAGTACGACCCGGTGCCGCATCATATCGCGTGGCGTTACATGTACAATCGTGTGAGTGAAGTGTATAAAGTTCGCTTGAGTGAGTCTCGATTTTTGGTCGGAATAGCCCTACTGATTACGATCAGTTGGGCTCATGACGTAGCATGTATCATTACGATGCGAAATCATGACGTAAAAATCTACAAATTACATTGTATACTTTAATGCCTAAACTGAAACAGATTAAAATATAATTTTTCTCTATCATACATCAAAGCTCCACAAACAGAAACATCAATTCAATTTATACACATTGATTGTTTCTACAACTCATTGACAGCTACATAGATAAATTACCAATCGACAGTTAAATTATGATAACTTATCGGCATAATTAATATTGTTAAAATAATTTATCAAGCTGAGAACCAATTGATAGCACTATGTCTGGCGGCAATCAATCTTATCGACAGATCCCGAGTACTTCGAGATAAACTGCTGGTGATCATTGAAGAAATATATCTATTTTATTTACTACTGGACTAGGTCTTGGAGAAGATAAATTTATTTAAATACTCGCTGATATTGTAAATGCAAAAGTAAGTTATTTATTCTGCTTTCTCGCCGTAACTACTGCGGTGAATTCTGAAGTTTCTAACTTTATGCAAAGAAACTCGAATCTAGATAAATTAATATTTTTCAAACCGGAAAAATCAGTTGATCAGCGATTGTATAAATAAATTAATAGATTTAAAAAAGTAGGAATGTTGATTAATTTGTCTTCTTGTTGGACAATTTGGAAGATTGCTAGTTTTACAGATTTAATATGTATACCTATGTATCACATATCACATGTTTTTGACCGGGGGAAAACCATTAATTTGCACGAATGGGCCGGCTCGACCGGAGTGATAACACGGCCTCACAGAAAACCGGCGTAAAATGACGCTTGCGTCGTGTTTCGCCGCGTGA
>DVVJ01001590.1:0-11065 GCA_018234505.1 Junonia neildi neildi
TTCCTTACGTTTTCAAGACGTGTGCTTACAAAATACCGTTTTAAGAAGACGTAACGTGCCATGGTAAGATTGTTTGATAAGCACGATATGACGTCATCCGTTTTGGGCACGTTACGAATCGTTACATAGAGAATACGGGCCCTGAACCGATTTCGTCCCAACCTCCCCCCCTAGGAGTCGTGTATCTATGAAAATTTACCCTGCGTCAACAAAAAAGGTGCATGTACTTGCAATACTAAGTACATACATCTTATTATATTCTGTTTCATCTCTGTGAAGCAAATTGATCGTGACGTAATGAACCGCAATACGTCGATAGCTTTAGACAGCTGTGTATGGCAGTACGTCATGCGAGATTAATTAAATCCCTCCATTGACACAAAAATGACATCGTTTTTATTGATGTCGAAATGTTTTATTTATTTATTCTTTATATAAATAGCAGCTATGTATTTTAATTTGTAATGTCTGTAAACATATTGATATAGGGAGGTATTATGATAGTCTTCACTATAGGGTCTTAGTTAACCAATATCATTCCTTGCATTAGTTTTTTAGTAATCTGATTAAAAATGGTGCCGTTTAAAAATGTCTTTAGAGTTTTACAACTATTCTCCAGGATAGTTAGCATATGTTTCAGGCAACATACTAGGAACAATTAAGCAAATAACCCATTTATTAAAAAATAGCACTCCATTTTTCGTGTTAAGAAGACTACAAAGTCAACACACTAAATAAAGGGCTTGCACGTATCATAAATCCCAGCGTCCGCCCTGAATCCCGGGCACGTCGGCGTTATCTCACGGAATGAAGTGCGGCGAAGATTGAAGAATCATTTGTTTTCTTGTTTTATTGGGTGATTACAGGTTTAAGGTTATTTGTTTTGAGAATTATATGTTCTAAGGAGGTTCTTATTATTGTACTGCGCATTGATAAACTTTCCATTTATCGACTGCCCGTTGAATACTATACTATTCAAGCAAAAAAAAATCAAAATCAATTCATATTTCGTAATTACGGTGTAATAAACAATGACGAATTAATAAACTCCTTTTTAAAAAAAATATGTCAAAAAAAAAAGTAAAACTATGTTTAAATGTCGAAGTTTGAATACTTCTAAAGCGCAATGTACTATTAGAAGGTTCAAACTTTCTGTAATGAAACATTTTAAATGTTTCGTTAGGAACTTCTTAAGAAGTAAGTGGATATGTTAATGTAACGACACTTTCAATCTTATCAAAATGATCAAAATTAGTTATTTAACAAAAAATATCGATCAAAACAACGATCCAAAGATTCAGTACATACATACGATAGAAATAGCACCTATAATACTAGTAATTATATTATATATTCTAAAAATTAAATTTTTTACACCCGTTGTACTCTTGATAGCCTTTAAGAGTTATGATATGAATATATTATTATAACATAGATATTGTTATAATAATATATTCATATCATAATGATATGAATATATTATTATAACAAATGAATAAATATAAAATATAACATAGATAGATTATGACAAGAAAATATCATTAGTACTTCGAGGTTATCAAAAATTCATGTTAAAAAAGAGCCATTGTCTTTTTTGTCGTCGAATAAAAATAATCCCAAAGTCTCACAAATGAGGTAAAAGAGTTTTCACGGGACCGACCCGTATTGATAACATCAACCCCTTATCCGCAAGGGATGTTACGGATATGAAGAATATGGATACAGCTAATAACAAAAACCTGTCGTAACATGTTGCGTTTAGATAGAGACAATAGTTTCGGTTATAGCTACAGAGCTTTATAATATCCCTTACGATAAGAGAGTAAAGGAAGGTCCCTTTGATTAACTTAGAGGGCCTGTCACACTCGTGCAAGTTATATCACACCTGAGGCAGTTTAGCATGAAATTCCGATGAGATATGTCTTTCAAACGATGGGTGGAAAAGTCTTGCACTTCTTTAGGGAAAATAAAAGTAAAATATATTATTAATAGTTAAATTTGTAAGAAAAATTGCAACGCCTATATCAAAAGTAAGTAGTAAAAGCCTGTTATTTGTATTTCCCACTGTTAGTCTGTCCTTAATCCATCACGCTGTTATACTGCAGATTGGTGGATACAAGTGCCAGTTTTTTTTTTTTTTTTTTATAAATGGAAAGTCTATATGCCACATCTCTATTTTAATTATTACAATAAAGCGTATTTAATGCACAAAACGTAATTTAAAAATTTGCTTTCTGAATTCTGCTTTGTATGAACTTCAACTATGCCAAATATCATACTTCTCCGTTGGGAAGTTTTTTTAAAAACGTTTATAAAACTTTCGCTTCACTTACCTTTTTCTTTCATTTATCTTAAGGTCAAGCCCACAGAGTATACTGACCTGGTCCTGAAAATTGTATTTGTTGTCTGTGTATGTTTACTCTGGTTAATAAATAAATAATTAATTGCCCTTAAGGATAGACAATTAAAAGTTTATTTGTTCTTCTAAAACATTTGGAAAATACTTCACGGACTGTTAATTTGGAAGGGACTTAGAAATATAAGTTGCTACATACCGTAAAAGTTTGCCGTAAGTTTCATTGTTTTATTTATTTAACGAGCTTGTCGAATTCTTTTTTTTATGGAAGTGTTTTATTAATACTTAAAACTTATTTGAAATAGATATTTTTAACATCACAATTATTTTTTAACACAAAATAATAAAATAATGGGTAATGGTAAAAAAAATATTTTACAAATGGCTGACGGTTATTTCATTAATAAACTTTGAATAACAATTTATCTTCATCAAATATGTTAAAAAAGTATTATTTTAATGCAAATAAATAAATGTGTGATTTTTCATAAAATATATCATTTATGAAAATCATCAAATATGTTGAAAATCATTATTTAACGACCGTAATATAGCGTCGAATGTTTTTGACAATTGGAAAGTTTTGCAATTGTAGCATATTACATATTACATTACGTTACGTTAACCGTTAACCCATTCAGTCCCTTGATATAATATATTATATTTTTATATGGAATACCGTAAAAATATATTTAAACCGGTCAAATATTATCACTCTTTAAGAATCCTTTTCACGTTAATTTAATAAGTAGAAATAGTTTTTTGGGCGTCACATTACGTCCGCTATATTATGGCCTCAACCAACGAAACCATAGCTTAAGAAAAAGCGTTTATTACGAAAACCATTATTAGGCAAAGTAATTAACAAAATGAAGAGAAATTTTTCCTAAAACAAATAAAATATAAAACAAATAATTTCTTTCTTGTTCAATTACGAAATAAATTTTCAGTGAAAACTTACGAAAGGAACAAGTCAATTTCGAAAAGCAATTAAAAAGTTGGAGCAATACCCTCCAGTTTCTCCGTCAGATGTTGGTGTAATTTAATTTTATGATTTCTTATTTATTAAGACTGTTTGGAAAGTCCTTTTGACTTTTTTCTATTTCATAATGTAATGTAATATAGTATGTACGTAACACATCTATAACTGAGAGATTATAATAAATCTTAAACTTTAACATGAAATCAAAAATTCACACACACACACACACACACACACACAGCAAGATTCGAACCCGCACCTCTGCCGAAGCGTTTTATGATTAAGGGCGGTCTTGTGACTTAGGTAAAGGCACCTAATTCCGACGTATTAGAGAAAACGGCTTAATCTATAAATTCATAAGTGTTTTCTTATCCTATAAGGTTAATAAATAAATTAAACCTTTCTGAAATGGGCTAAACTTATGAATTTATAGATTAATTTTCATCAAAAGCCAACAACAAAGACAAGTGAAACCAATATGGCAATACTTGTAATTGAGTATGATTGGTACTTCGTGAGCCACGACGTCACTCTTAGGCGACGTTCAAACGGGGAACATTGTTTTGCCTATTATAAATGTGTTATTTCTATAAATCTGTCTGTTTGTTTCCTTTTTACGCCTAAATGTAGGTAGGTAGTACCGTGGGAGAGCCATGCATTTGTACGACTGGGCCGGTTCGACCGGAGTGATACCACGGCCTCACAGAAAACCAGCGTAAAATGACGCTTGTCTCGTGTTTCCCCGCGTGAGTGAGGGTACCGTAGGCCCAATTCCTCACCCCTTCCCCATTAATTCCCCATCCATTCCTCCTCCATACCCCCTAAAAGACTGGCAACGCATTTTGTAGCTCCTTTGGTGTTGCAAGTGTCCATGGGCGACAGCATTCACTTACCATCTGGTGATCTGTCAGCTCGTTTGCCGCCCTATGCCATAAAAAAGGTATTATAAGAAATATTTTTGTTTCAGAGGTAAATTTGAGAAAAATTGTAGGGAGTAGCCGTCGATTATTATAGATGAAATTGTAGGTATCAACTTGTTGACAAAACTTATGATCTATTTATACGTGTAGAGCAAACTTATTATTTTTAATTAGACTGCCTACATAGAAAACTTCATAGGTTTTAATTTTTTTTTCATTTCTAAAATAAAACTAGTCTTAATTTTAATCCTCATATCATCTGTGAGTTTAATTACACAGATATCAACCGTAACAAAACTTAAAGGCTTACAAAGCAAAACTTTTCTTTTAACATTAAAACAGACAAGTCAGTTATATTATTTATAGACGATTTCTGATCAAAATTCGGCTGCTAACCAGTCAAAACTATTGGTCCTTACCGAGTCATGATGCGATGTTCAACTACGAAAATTCAGCCTGTATTTCGCCTTGTATAAATCAGGCTTTTAATATCACACATATTACGAGTAATATCGGTCTAAGATTATAATCGTTTGGCACGCCAGTCGTATGTATTAGGGATGCTATGGAATACTGCTATGAATAACTATGGATAACTTGAACGTTACAAATGTTAGTTGTTAAAGTAGTTCAGCCATATTTATCTTAAATAAATACCTATTTATTATCAATAGGTACTGACTCTTATTCGATTAAGATATAATGTGTATCTTCTTATAAAATATTCTCACTACTTATGTATAAGTAAAGTTGAAAAGTGAGTTTATTTCTTGGTTAGGATTTTGTACTAAGCTTTGATCGTGGCTAGGCCCGCGTTGAAGTCGTTTATCGCTCCGTTAAGAAAATATTGTTCCCTCAGGAACACCTTATTTGTATCTGAGCCTCTAACTCAACATCTGTAAAATGCCATGAAAATCGGCTGCATAGTTATGGTGTGAAAACGGAACAGAAAATGACCAAACTTGCATTCTTATTTTAATATGGGAAATAATTAAACGCATTATGGGTAATTTGCCAACAAATATCAAAATAACGCATACGCCCCATTCCGAGCTTTCGTTTACGTTTCAATTCCTCATACAGAATCATACCCCTGATGCCATTCCATATAAGTTTCATTACTATAACGCAAACACAGTAATCTACGTCTTGAACACTCAAAGCAACGTTCCCAGGTACTCGGAACTAAGATTGAACTCGCACAACTAAGTAGTTCGACACTAAACGTTTCTAGTTCCGGAATCTAATGTACGTGGAATAATTACACACTGACGTAATTAAATCGGTTCGTTTAACATTTTGTTCATTTTGTTTTATTCGTTTTATCCTTTAAAGATATTTTTTTCTAGATAAGGGTAACATATTAATGTTTCTTTATGTATTGTCTTTGTCATAGCATCAAAAAAGTTTCCATTTGTAAGGTTAAGTCTTTAAAATTCCCGGGGCGGAATAAATAATGCGTCAACAAAAAAAAAAAAAAAAAAAAGTCTTTAAAATTGCAAAATGGATTTTGATGAGTTTTTTTTTATTAATGAGGTAAATAATAAGTGAAGGAGAAGAGAAATGCTGTTTAGAGATTTGTAATGATACTGTAAATAAACAATTTTTAACCAACTTCAAGAACGAGGAGGTTATGGATTTGGGAGATTTTTACGTTTATAAAGGATCTCTCTTTGGATTTTTAGTATTATTCCACCTGCACGAAGCCAGGGCAGATCTCTAGTTAAAATTATATATAAAAAAGCTCTATGTCTATTTGTCTGTTTGTATGATACGCTATCACGTTTAAGCTGCTGAACCAATATTGTTGAATTTTATTATGAAGGTAGATATGACCTAGTTAAAAACATAGATAATTTTTAAGCACGTGAGTGGAGTTGTGGACAAAAAGTAGTATGTGTATGTACCATACATACATAGTATAGAACGGTTAAAAAAAATAAAAGTATCTATGAATCATATTTATCTCTTCCGTGTTTCAAGCCACCTGTCATGAAACGGTTAGAAGAATGTTACTTCTTTGATATTCATATTACTTGGTTGAGACTCTTCTCATTATAACTTTGGTCTGAACTATCACGGCGTACTTGTTATAAGGGTAGAGGCATAATAATATCAAAAGTGAAACTTTCACGTCATATTTATGATGATATTTTTAACTTCCTTGTTTATTTTAAAAATGACGTGAATTGATATTAAGTTGTTACTGGAAAATTTCGCTGACTAGGACATTGAATACTTACAAAATTTCATTGTGTTTTATTAAATTCATAATTACATATTTGGTAGAATTGAACTTATTTTAATGACAAAGCATATTTTTCATTTCATTACTATATCGTTTCCTCAAGTCTCTTCAAGCTCTCGAGTTTATAAAAGATCTGACACCCTTATAAGACTATTGACCCCTGGTTAAATTTTCAAAACGTTACTTTATCTTTGAGTGTAAAAAGTCTCAACCTCTGCCAAAAGTTAATGTGATCGTCGGAATTTGGCAAGACAACTGCAGTTACTTGAACATTGAGAACAATATCAGTTCATTCCTGTCTTCCTCATTTTTACGCGTTCGTGCAACTACTTGACTTTATAGTTATTTTTGTGTATTGAAGCTACGTGATCATTGGTATATAAAAACTGGTAGACTGGCAGAGTTATTGGTGTACGAGCATATTGGCGGGAAAATGAGAACGTGAGTTAGCTGATGATAATCATTTATCACTACGTACATACACATTCACCAAAAGAGTAGCTACAATTATGTCCCGAGTCTATAAAAGGAATAAGGTAAAAAGAAGGGATTTAACACAAAGGAAAGAGTGAGAACATTTTGCTACAAACGGCAGCCTAACTCACCTCGAATTGTAAGAGAGTCTGCTCTATTTTTGTAAGGTGGGATGTTTCAATGATATTTTAACTTACGGAATTTCTTCTTACGATTTATAAAAATATTATGATAGCTTGATATTTAATTTATGTAAAAGGTCACTTAAAAAAGCACAAGCAATAAAATTACATTATAACCTGATAGTTTATTGAAACTACTTACTTTTACTTAATACTTTATTTTCTAAAGTAAAAAAAAATATACAAATAAAAAAAAATAAAAATGTTATCGTTCGTCGATTTTACACATTTACTTGTATATACTGCATAAATGTTTGCTTGTTTATACACTATACAATTATGTAAAATGCATACCTCATTTACAAAATATTCCAGTCATATTACCGGAAATGACTCCCTCAAAATGGCTATAACATGAAATCTGTTGCATATGAATCGACAATTACACTAAAGCAAATGGTACGCCACAGAGTACAGCTTTGTAACATACTGGCAGTGTACAAAACAGATTGGCAGTAACTGTCCCGCAGAAGCCGCGTCGCTTTACAGCGCTGAATTAACGCTGTGGGACACGTTTATTGTTTAGAATTTAGACTTTTAGACCATTCTATGTTAACTGCCGATGCCGGTTAATAAAAAGGTCAATATTGCATTGAATGATACATATTTGAAAAAGTACAGTACTGTACTATATCGTCTAGTATATTATTTTTTTGTCCTACGGAATTTTGGATTTTCTCAGAGGAAAAGTGCAGGAACTTAACATGTTCCTTCACATTTATTCCGACCGATTTTATTATGACTTGTTGTCTACATTCTAGAAGATATTGCCAGTAGTCTGAGTCCTGCCAAAGTCCAGATACTTTTCACTATTAAGAAAAATTTTTGCCTACTAGTGAAATGTTTTCTACCTATACGTTCACAAAAATATCGGATATAGTATTTTAAGTACTTTTTCCAATAGCCAATGAAAGAAGTACACACTTATTAACACTTTAAACAGCTCATTGAAAACCCAGGTGATTTAAAGAGCCAAAGTGGTTTAATTTATAGAAAACGTGGACTGTAAGCAAAGATACTAATTCTTATCAGCGCCATTGAGCTTTCCTGTAATCTTATCAAGATTAACTCTTTGGAAAAGCATTGTGGATTGTACTCTTAATACTTCTCTTTAACAAGGCTGAACGATATCGGATTATTGGCTTTCTTCCTATTCATTCACTCTAAGCTGATGTTTTCGTTTTAATTATTTTTATTGTCTTCAAAAAAGAGCTTTTCAATTAGACTGTATTTTTTGCATTTCAACTAAATTCGAAGTTAATTTTTGTTTCATAGTAGGTACATGTATCCAAGTGGGTTCCATGTACATGTTAAAAGAATCTATTTGGTAATTATTTAGAAAATGAAATCAAGGACATATTTTAATAGTTGTAATTGTTGTCAGCATGATATATTTAGCGATTGAAGTGTTTTATATTTTTTATCACAATACAATAAATAACATAGGCGATAAGTCAAAAGTTAAGTAGAATATTATTATTTCGGCCAGCCAAAGGTTCGGTTCATAATAAAACAATATTTATAACGCGTCATAAAAAACATTAAACGTAATGGGAAAAATCCCATTATATTGAAACTGGCATTTGAAAACAATACGCCAATTTGAAATCGCTCCAAGAAGGTTAATAGAAGACAATCCTTAGGGCATTTATTTGTAACTGACTCAAAAAAAGGAGTAGATTCCTGATTAGGCGGTATTTTTTGCATTTTGTAATTTGTGAATAAATGTTATTAACTTATATCTATAACAATAGGATGCTCTTATATTAACTTTATCGAAATCGGTCATTTTATGTAAAAACTTGTAGTTCAGCATCATATCTGATAAGTTTATTTGTTATAACATAATAATCAAATTTTAAGTTTGCGGACTAAACATCACAAATTGTACAGTATCTTTGAATGATTATAAGTGACCAAGTAGCTACTACTACATTTTCATGAATCGTTGTAATGTAAGCTAGGAATATCCATATAAATTAAGTAGGTTAGTTGATTACACTGCAAGTCATTATCTGCGGATGGCATTCTATTGGCAGGATTATAGCCACATAGAGCAAGCTCTAATTGAAGACTGAGTTATTGAAAGTGCTCATATATTAGAATTGTGCATTTGAAGTGATTTGAAGGCAAAAGAACCGTCAATTTTATCACATCCTTTTATTTATATTCTGTCGCTATGTGACGGATTTTAGCAGAGTTTAGAGTAGCATTTAGCATTTAAAGTGCCTTTTTTAATAATAGATATCGGATTGTATTTATCTGCAATGTTATTTCAATTATAAAACCTATAATAGACATTTAATTTTTACAAATTGATTATGGTCAATATTGGAACACAAGGCAGCCATTGGTCGAAATTAAAATGTGCCTCTAAAATCATTGAGATAAATTTCTTCTCCATTAAAGATGATTTAATTTTGTCGGGACAGTCCCGCTACAGCAACTTGTCGCGCTACCAGTAGTTTGTTTAAAAGTCCCGAGTTTTAGAAATTTACTTATAACATACATACCGCTATATTAAATTTTGAGTAAATGTCGTCTTTATCATTTGGTTAAATTTTAAGAACGCTTTGAGGCCTCATTTATCAAATTCGCTTCGTGTCTTAGATATGAAGACACAAATATAAACATTGATATAAGTATACATACTCGTTAATTGACTGCTTACATCATAAGCCTTGTTTTTAGCTTCGCCCTAAAGACAGCAGTAAAGTATGTATCCTCACGCCCTTCGCAAAGACTATGGTTACCCTACGATATAAATAACAAAATTCTATAATGATAAAAAAGTAACAATGCCAAGAAGCGTTGCAATCTGAAAAACAAATGCAGTTATTTAAATCTTTAATGTGCAAGGCTTTTGTATGTTGTATTATATATGGGCATTTGTGCGCCAAAACATATAATAGTTATTAGATGTGTCTGTCTTTCTGCTTGATTGGTTTGAACAGATGTGCTTGAGAGTTGAAACATTTATGTCATAAAACCACCTAAATGTAGCTTATTGTACTAGCATTGTTCTAATATTGTTGAAAGAAATTGGAGGAAAAATGTGAGAAAATATTAGAAAGTATAATAAGTAAGTAAATCATACAATTATTATGAAGGTTTATGATTAAATGCGAAAGTGAAGGCTAAATGCCGATCTTTATCTTTTTCGAATGCCGAATCTTTATGGGATAGGGCGAGAGACGAGCTGAGAGATCACCTGATGGAAAGTGAATGCTGCCGCCCATAGACACTTGACGTTAACCAAAGGTGCCACTAAATGCGTTTTTTATGGGATAGGGCGAAAGACGAGCTGACAGATCACCTGATGGAAAGTAAATGCTGCTGCCTATGGACACTTGGTGTTAACCAGAGGTGCCACTAAATGCGTTATCGGCCTTTTACGGGAAATGAAGAAGGAATAGATTGGGAATGAATTGCGAAGGGGGATTGGGCCTCCGGTAACCTCACTTACGCGGCGAAACACGACACAAGCGTTATTCTACGCCGGTTTTCTGTGAGGCCGAAACGACCCATCCGTGCGAATGCATGGCTCTCCCACGATAAAACATTGTAGCTGTAAAAATCTTTTATGGTGTCTAAAAATGTTATCTAAGGGACCACGCCATACTGTTTACAATGTTTGATTTTTGTGACGTCATCCGCCGTATTAAATCGGCCGTGAAATGGTCCGAACTTTATCTTTTATCCTAGAAAGCTAATGTGAAAGACGATATTGATCTTCAAGCAACATAATATTGTTTCCGTTCTAGAGTCTTAGTAATACAAAATGCTTTATTTTTCTTTTCTATTTTCTTTCTCCTTTCCTATCTTAACGGTATCTATTTATATTGCCGCTACCTAGGAACTTGTGCACGTTAGTTTTCCAGAAACTTCTCTCGTGAAATATAC
>DVVJ01001591.1:0-11065 GCA_018234505.1 Junonia neildi neildi
GGAGTGAATTTTCTAATTTTACACAAATGGGCCTCTATCTTCTAAACTAAGAGACTTTTACTGAAACGATTTTTTGTCATGTGGTCAATTATATCCTTATAACCCATTTCAATTTAATCGTTGACTTTCGGGACACCCTGTATATAGATATAACTTGTATAATAGTATAACCTACACTTAAAGTAGAACAATGCGGTGGATAAACCTGAGATTCCTTCTACATTCCATAGAAGACATTACTCGGACGGAAACAGAATAAAATAAAACCGTCGCATCTAACTGAATCCTATTATTCAAAGACTCGTAATATTGTTATGGATTCGTTGAAGTCGCAATTTCGTTTGTCAATCATGGCTCCATGGCGGGCCCCGCTGATAACATTACGGAATGGATGCGCGGCCCTTGACCGACTTCCAGGGTTTACGATGAAGCGATCACTTTATTTATTCCCGATCGCTTATTGAGCACGGCTTTACGAGTCCGCCGTCCGATTGATACGACTTTTTCAATTTACAGTAAAGCGTCTACGTGTTTACGTATGCGCATAAGCATGCGTTTATGATCCCTGCGGTCTAAACGTTTTGACGACGGAATTTTATGTCATTGAATGACTATTATTTGATATGTCGAAATGAAACGGCAATGACATAAAATATTGAATTTTCTTTTACAAGAAATGGAAAAGTTATTTAGGTGAACTTGTAGCGGAAACAGAGGAAAGTCCATAAGTATAAGTTGTGAAATGACAAATTGTTCAGTTATTCATGTATAAGGAGATTAGGTTATTTGTTGTGCGCGTACTCACGGCACTCCAGAACGTGGGCGGCTGACACGCGCCGCACTCACGTGTCGCTAATGAGACAAACGAGATTACCGCGATTTAGAAGCCTCGCGCACAAATAATCCTCTATAAATCGCGCCGGAACCGCACGCCCGCCGCATTCACCACTCGAGTGTTACCAAGTTCCAAGTGTCTCTCTATATCTTGAAAGATGGTGTATAATTTTAAAGTGTTTAAAAAATGTTCGCCGAACGGCAAGCTCACGCTGTACATGGGGAAGCGTGACTTCGTCGACCACATCTCCTACGTGGAGCCTATCGGTCTGCTTTTACTATTTTGGAATACCCCTTGCTAGCTGTTGCGGATTTAGCTGGAATGCAATGTGGGCCACTTTCCTTTTAGTAATCTAATTAACGTGTTCCAAATGTTACGACTTTCAGTCAATGTGTATGGATTTGAAAGTGGAAAAAACTTACATCATATTCCTTGATAGTAATCAAGCTTTAGTGACTTACAATTAGATACCGAGCATACCGGCACATACTTCCATTCCTTTTTCTATACCAATATAGTGATTGCATCGTGACCATTATATGTTAGTGGAACGTGTCCAAAAACAAAATGAAATCGCGTGACAGTCGATGGTGTCCAATCGCGTCGGCAAGTGCAACAGCTGCGTGCGTCCATTAGCTCTAGCTTCCCCCCTCCACCTAACAGATAGGACTTTAATAGCACTATCAACTTATACCTGCTCCGCTCCACAAGCGCTTACTCAGCGCTTTTAACAAATTGCTCCTGAACTGCATCTCGATTCGAATTTATCACAACAACCGGCAGAAGATTACCGCCGGATAGTGCTTTCTTGAGAAATCGCTTTATTGTACCCGTCCCGAACAAATACTGCTCCAGCTTTCGAAATTGCTAATAGTTTTTTAAAGTAGTTTGTTCGTCTGCTTATTCATTTTATGTTTTATTGCTGTGAGCAATAACTTTGAATACGAAGGTGGTTTTCGTTTTTTTTTATTCTTAATTATTCAAGATAGTGAACATTTCTCTGATTTTGGTAATCAATTATTTCAAAATAAACTATATTCAATATTGGATTCAAAAAGAAAGAAATAGTATTGTTGTAATCGTATTGTATTTTTGTTTTGAAGTGGTAACGAAGCTAAAATCCCAGCACTGGACCAATCAGTTACCATACTATAATTATGATATATGAATGACACATGTATTTTTTAGATTATCCTTAAATTCCATTATGGAATGTAATATTAGTGTTAAAACATTTCCTTTTCTTACTCGACTCTTTACTATTTACAAGTAATTATCAATAGTAACCTCTTGAAACTATTTGTCTAATAGTTTGACCGACTTTGAAATGTAAAGTATCATTAGATTTATAGGACTTCCAGAACGTCATGCTACTTGACATAAGCAAATAAATCATCATGGTGGGCATCATTTCTAAAAATAAATAAAAATAAATATTACGGGTGGTTTGGAAGAAATGGCTTATTAGCCATAAAACCGCCCTTTGTACTACACAATTTGTTTTATCTATATGTATTTACCATCTTTTCTGTATTTGTTTTCTTGTGGTGTGCAATAAAGTGTAAATAAATAAAAATATATTTTATTATTCATACCCATCCAGATGGCATAGTCGTGGTAGACGAGGAGTACGTGCGCGACCGACGCGTGTTCGCGCAAGTCGTGTGCACGTTCCGCTACGGACGCGAGGAGGACGAGGTCATGGGCCTCTCCTTCTACAAGGAGCTGTACCTCGCCTCCGAGCAGATCTACCCGCCGCTGGAGAAGAGGTCCTATGAACTGTCTCGCACGCAGGTATTACATGATGGTCGTTTTTAATAAGGAAATCTTGGATAGATACCGTTGGGGAGCAGATTGGGTTATGTGAGATTTTACCTCGCTAAAACACCTGCGATGGCTTATATCAGTACAGAATTTAAGAAGACTTGGTATCGTTTTCACGTTGTATCCACTATCCACTAAAACGCGCGCTGAAAATAATAAGAATTAAATGGTCATTAAGTAAATATCTAGTACTGTCACTTGAATGTTCCATTATTCAACTTAAAACATGGAGCAGGTACTTATAATAATGTACGTCAATACCATTCATGCAGCGTAAACTTACATTATAAAGCATCAAGTCCCGTCGAAACCACCTTCGAAATTTAATAATTAACCCATTACAGCTTCGTATTAACAAGCTGCGCTAGTGAGTAGTAATTGGATCAGGAGCAGCGCTGCGGGCAAATCAAATCCGTCGGGGATTAGCGCCTCCACCGCCTCCGCCGCGGCTACGTCGTGAGCAATCAGCGGGACTCTGTTGTTCAAATATTAACTATAACTTCACTTTTCAAACAGACAAACAACACTCGGCGTCTAGTCCTCGCCTGTGTAAATTTCTGGAGGAATTAAATCGACGGGAACTGATTTGACTGGTGTTTGTCGCAATTGAAATACTTTGAATGAGATGTTTCGCTATAAACATTTTCGACAATTGAAGTTTTACGAACGTAATAAATGTAGAACAATTTATATGTAATATTAGCCGTCTATCATAAACATTCCTTTTTATGTATAAAACACGATGTCTACATCGACGGGAAACCGATTTCAACACTTCTGTAAAGGAAACTCTTCAACCGTCGACACTATTTTTTTATAATTAATCAAATAAATGCAATCGGTGTAAACTACAATACGAACAATGATTAGATTAAAGTTCTACCCAATATTATTTCCACAATAGATTATCACAAACCATTCAAATATAATACTCAAAAAATGTATAAAGAGTCTATAAAATTGACGTTGATTGTCTTGTCAACAGGAGCGCCTCGTCAAGAAGTTGGGCGACTGGGCGTTGCCTTTCCGGCTGACACTACCAGCGGGTGCACCAGGCTCCGTGACGCTGCAGCCAGGTCTGGAAGACGAGGGAGAACCCTGCGGTGTCCACTACTATGTCAAGCTGTTTGTTGGTGAGACGGAGATCGATCGCTCACACCGCAGGTTAGATATCAAACTTTTTGGCAGTTAAAAGAGGCGGAGGAAAAAATACATAAAAATTATCAAACAAAACATTAAAATATAGATATTAAATACAAAAATTACAAAAAAAAAAAAAGAAAATGAATTGAATTGGCAAAATGTAGATGTGGTAATTATATTTCAACGCAATAACCTTTCTGGTTGATAGGGATAAATGAACTTTGCGGATCATTATGTTAGGAGTGGTTGATCAGAGATAAATTTCCAATGTTCATATTATTAGGTGCTGCGGAAATATTTCTGGTGCGTGATTACATATTTGTCTTCCTTAAGGAGTAAGGGTTCTTCCTGGATATGAGGTAGTAAATTTAAATAAATATTCCTACATCCACATTATTTTAGTTTTTTTTTGCAATTACTACTTATGAACATATCATACATAATTATTAAAACAATTAATTAAAATACTATACTCATCAGTCTGCAAAACCTAAAGATACATAAAGTGCCTTCTGTATGCATCTTCAACGCTATAAAATTTGACGGTAGTTGTTAAAAAAATTTAAATAATGACAAACGAATATCAACCCGTAACCAAGCTCACTCTATTGATAAAAACGTCCAGGTGATAAAAAATATTTAAAGTGTGCGATATTAATTCCTTGAGAATAGTTTTATTTCAACCACTTTAGTAGTAGTAAAAAGTATAGTAGTCGATATCAACGATTGACGCAGTCTACTAATGGAATTTGACGCAAAAGATAATCTCAATTACAGAAATAGTTAAGATGTCTATGATTCGTAAAATATCGTGTTATACGTGTCAAATGTTGTATAACCAGGAGTACGGTGGCGCTGGGCATTCGCAAGGTGCAGTACGCGCCGGAGAAGCCGGGCCCGCAGCCCTGCACGCTGGTGCGGAAGGACTTTGTGCTGTCACCCGGCCAGCTCGAGCTGGAGCTGACACTTGACAAGCAGGTAAGACATATACAAAGACAACCAGGAGCACGGTGGCGCTGGGCATACGCAAGGTGCAGGAGAAGCCGGGCCCGCAGCCCTGTACGCTGGTGTGGAAGGACTTCGTACTCTCGCCGGGGCAGCTTGAGCTAGAACTGATGCTTGACAAGCAGGTAAGACATACAAAGACTAATCAGGAGCACGGTGGCTCTGGGCATCCGCAAGGTGCAAGAGAAGCTGGGCCCGAAGCCCTGCATACTGGTGCGGAAGGACTTCGTACTCTCGCTGGGACAGCTCGAGCTGGAGCTGACGCTCGACAAGCAGGTAGGAAATATACATAAAATAAAAGGTGGTAAATAACTTATGCAATGAACATTTCGTCATGACGATTTTACCAATCACGTATAAACGTCAAGTTTTACAATGAATGTGTACTGTTATTTACGGTATTTCGCCTATACCATGTGGGATGGAGAAAAAGCAATGGATTTAAAACGATAACTGAAAAAAGTCACGACACGGCTCTTAAAATGTCAATTGGGTATTAGTTTCGACTTTGTAAGCGATGTGGTATCATAGCTTATGTTGCATGATTTTTAGATGTGTAAATTTTCTTTTAAACCCCTCAAACGTGTGTCTCATTATTTTTAATAAGCATTTATACGAAACTTCACATATTTCGTTTTGTAGAAAGTGTCGTTTCTATTTCAAGCATTTTCTCCTTATTGAAATGTTTTCATTGATCATTCCTAGTCGGCTCTTTCATTATGTAACACATGTTTCAGAATTTTTTTAAACATTTAATTTTTAATCAGTAAGTACTTTAGTGAGTGAAATATAACTCTCAAATATAAAACTATGTTTTTATATATATAAAGTTACGTACAAGTATATCCATTATATTTACAAAGTATTGTAACACTATTAAAGACAAGGTTTCGTGTTTCATCCAATTAGTTCAAGGTAATAAGCGTATTTCACCAAAAATAATATTACCCACTATAAAGTAAATAAAAAGTTATGATGTTAGAGGGCCATTATGTTTATTAATACGAATGTAATATGAAATGGTATTTTGTTTTATAATTGAATATAAAGGCACAACAAACGCATTATGTAATTACTTGATAGAATAAAATTTCAAGCATACTGATGACTACTTATGAATTTGATACCATAGTATAAACCAGTAATATTCAGATGATAATTTATATTCAGATGATAACTTGTTGTTTTAAGTAACGGATTTTTACTACGAGTCCAATTTATTATATACCTGATAAAAAATAATATATACTTTTTTTGTTTCCGTTTATGGCTCTTGGTTTTCTTTCTCAATTTCTTTAAATTTATTATTCTCATAACATCATTATACTTTGGTAACAGTTGTACATCCACGGCGAGACGGTGGCGGTGAACATCAGCATACGCAACCACAGCAACAAGGTCGTGAAGAAGATCAAGGCAAGCATCCTGCAGTCCGTCGACATCCTGCTCTTCCAGAACGGCCAGTACCGGAATGTTGTCACGGGTGTTGAGACGCAGTAAGTGTAACAGATTTTCTGAAGCGTGAGTCACATCGTATGATCAAGACGTATAAACGAGCCTAATGAGTGCGCTATCCCAAAGGTTCCATGAGTTTGAGTTCCTGCTCTTAGCTGCGGTCGATTATTGGTAATAGATCACCGAACTTAGTGCATGGACCATCTAGAGTGGGCCTGAATAATTATATGTATCAATCAAGATGATTGAGTTATGTGTTTTTGTGTTAAAGAAACTTACCTATGTCAAGAGAAATGACGAAACTTCAATCATAGAGGATGTGGTGGATTAAATTACATTTCTTTTATTTAATACGAAAAGGGTATGTGATGTCTTGATATCAAGTGTTCTAAACTAATTAAATCATCCACAGAGACGGATGTCCGCTCCAGCCGGGCGCTAACATGCAGAAGGTGGTCCAGCTACGGCCGACGCTGGGCGCCTTGCGCGACCGCCGCGGACTCGCCCTGGACGCGCAGCTCAAGCGACAGGAGACCACGCTGGCTTCCACTACTCTGTAAGCTGATCTAAACTTATTTTTAACACGATTTTATTACCTTAACTTGTATGTATCTTTGTAACGGAAACTTTTTACTCTAGTTTACCAAGTTTAAGAAGTTTGATAAACTTAATAATTTGCCAGGGCTGATGACAATAAAAAACTTATAATTTTAATTTTATCATGACTAGGATCATTAGGCCAAAAAACTTTTTTGTTTGATTTGCTATAAAGGGCTGATTTTTTTACTTATCAATTGTTTATGTGAGAAATATCTAAGTAAATTATTTTACTGAAATCCTAAAAATTGCATTTTTATAATGGTATTTCTCTCGTCACAAAATCGCTTTATTTGGAAATACGCGAATTTTGAAAATAGCTCTGTTTTACCAATAATTATGATTTTCTCTTCAAGACTGTTGGATCCGGAGCAGCGCGACGCGTTCGGCATCGTGGTGAGCTACAGCGTGAAAGTGAAGCTCTACCTTGGCGCGCTGGGCGGTGAGCTGAGCGCAGAACTACCCTTCATCTTGATGCATCCTAAGGTTACTTGAATTTTCTAGCAGTTGTCTCAGACTTCAGGCATATTTTGTTCTTTAGGGATGGAATATCATGAAATTCGTTCTTAGTCGATCACAAAAGGGATATCACTGAAGCATATGTCGAAGTTAAGGTTGCAGATGTGTCTATATTGTGATAATTGCGAACCGCTCAGGAAATCCCAAAATCTGTGCATACAATTTAGAGGAAATTAATGCTAATATATCTGACATTTTACCTTTAACTAAGAAACTCAAATATCCTTCATATCCTTAATAAATAAGGCTTCACATAAATAAGTAATAAAGCAAGTAACAGAATTGCTTAAGGGAATAAGTGTTAGTTTCAATGTTCGTATTTTTCCAGGAGGGGCGCATGAAGCTAATGCAAGCTGACAGTGAGGCGGACGTGGAGATGTTCAGGCAGGACACCGTGATGCACCAGGAGAGCGTCGAGGTTTACTGATATAGTACACTTTTTAAAGGCTAATTGTGTAAAACTGTCGCTATCAAAACTTGCCATATTTTGACTATCAGGAGAAGCATCTTAGTACGAAAATCAGATGACTGTCCCTTTCACAATATGCTACGTTTTGACAAATTTTATTCTGAATTGTCACATGTTGTGATTGCGAAAATTTGTACCATACCTAAGTCTTAGAAGTCGTCTGTCAGGACGTGGCCTATTTTTCTAGCAGTATTTTACACAATCAAGCTTATGGCTTAAAATATAGAGACACAAGAGGCATTATATGAGCATACTGTTCTTATTGATTATGAAATTATTTTTGTGCTTTTTAAATTGTACCGTGTGACGCTTATGATAGAAATAGGTAGAGATATATTTATGTTTACATAGTGTAGGACACTTGTATACTAATAGCATTAGGAATTAGAAAATTAACCATTTTAACGTATTACATACAAGTAAATAGATTTTTAAATTTTAATTTGTAAAGTGAGTTTAGTTTAGTTTGTATTTTGTGTTACGAATTTACTTAAGAAAATAATATCATGATGTAAAATGTTAGACAATAATAATTTGTTAGTAGAGAATTTATTATTTTAAGTAAATGTGTGTTTATGTTTTTATAATACTCAGTAGCAAGCAAAGATGAGAAATATTAAAATACGAATACAGAGCAGTGCCTTTTTATTTTTTGACGCAAAAGTTTACGTTTGAATTTTATACATATAAATTACATAAGGCGTAAGCATAAAGATAAAAAACTTATCTATTTAATGTCAATATTTTACCTAAATAGATGTGAAGATTTTATCTAAATTAAATAATTGATCAAATGATCATATAAAATAAAGAATCAGTCAATAACGATTATTACGGTATTCCGTAGTGGCAAAAATGTTAGCAGCACTTCGCTCATCAATTAACAATTAAGATTTTCTAGACGAGAAATGACCAAAACCTCTTTCAAGTGGAGCAACGGAAGTATGATCTCAATTTTAAATATTTTTAACATTTACTTTAAAAATAAAAAAGAAGAAAAAATAGATGAAATGTCATGTTCGAAAAATAAAAAGAGATATTTCAATTCCATCGCGAAAACCATTCCGCGAAATGAAATGAAAACAAAACCGCAGATATCAGGAAAGTCACGTGCGTAGGATTCCATTTCTTCCGCGAACGTATTCGCCGTAACGGGATCGATGCAAATAAATATTTGCTCGGCGACTCGCTGGAATTCAATTACAACGTCTCGCCCTTGCGATCTCCGCAATGTATTGTTTACAAATAAACACCCGTCCACGGATATTGTTCTCTATGAAGTCAATACCCATTATCGTAGAGAGACCCGTAAAAAATAAATTGTTCCCGCTTTTCATAAGGAAGGAAATTTGATATTTCCGTCTCCTCGCTGTTGCATTAAATGGATTGTAACGAATCCCTGCCATCGTTATTTTTATTTTGCTTTCCTATTCCACTGGCTTCGAACAACTCTTGCTGTTTTATTATTGTGTAGATGAGATTATCTAGGGAGATGAGAAAAATAATGTTCGTTTAGATAAAGGATTTCGTTCTGCATGTGCATTTGTTTATTACAAATTTATAAACGACCGCAAACTTTTAGAAAATTTTAGGCAGTATTAGTAATTTTGAAACTTCTGCTTACACTTGTGATTATCTATAAAAATATAAACAAAATAATGATTTATATGGGACAAAGAATTTGATTTGAAATTATTATAGAAATCTCTTAATCGGTATTCCTGGGATTGACGAGGGGAAGTTACTGGAAGCAAAGGTCAATTAATAAAAGTGTTCTTCAAATGAATAGTGTCTCTCGCAGAATTATTAGATAATACAGCAGATATAATCTTTAGTTACCTCTTCCAATATCAGATATACTCAATTTCTTCTATTAAAATTGACAACCCTAGGAGTTGAGCGAGCGAGCAGCTTAGCATGTGAGCGGACGAGCGGATTCCGGCCCTGTGTAACTTACATGAGGGCGGCACAGTGCGACGGAAACTGCGCCGCGCGAGAAAAACCGGGGCATATTCATATCAGCGTGATTAAGATACGTTTGCATGGTGCACTTGAAGTATGATTGTCCGAATTATACGTTCATTTTGAAGCTGTTCAAATTTACTTTTGTTGAAATTATTTTCGTATTCTATTTGAACCCTTTCAATATTTTTCTTGTTTCTCATCTTATAATTGAGTTTTGATATTAGTTGTTAGTATTCAGAATACAGAACTCTGTCCTGTATTATTTGAGGGCCAAGTAAAATAAAACAACAAATGTACTTCCAAGACAACCTTTAATCTCGTCCAAAATAAATAAGTCAACAGTAGGGCGAACTCTTTGAGTTGTTTTAAACTTTATATTAACAAATCACTTACAAAGTAAATTTTCTAACAATAGATATTCTACTATGTTCATGAAGGTCAGTCGGTCGATGATAAAATAAAGCTCGACAGTGATATGCGGTGATGTGACGCGATCCGAAACACTGAATATTTTGATTTGAATGTATCATGTATAAGATATGGAGTAATCATGTCATGATATGCAAAAATATGTTATAAGACAATGTAATTACACCTTATACCAAGTGAATTAACGCTACTATATGTAACAAAACTGAGAAGTTAAAATAAGGAGAGATAATATCGCAAGTGTAGGAATTATTGAAGACTAGCGCGGTTACGGGCACGTTCGGCGCGCTCGCAAACAATGCGACTTTGTTAAAGCTTGTTCCCAGTTGTCGTGCATCGAATCTGGATTTTAATCAGATGTCGGCCCTTCTATACACGTCTACGATTTTTAATGGGACAAGTGTGAATAGCTTTATATAAAATGTTCTGCCACTAGAATATCCGATTAAAATCCGGATCCGACGCACAAGTGGGAACGGAGTCTGACATGCGCCGTTTCGCTGCAGCGTCGGTAACTAACGCGGTTTTTTCCCCTGTTAATAATGCTTTGCGATATTGCACAGATACAGCTGCCACGCTTGCGTTACGATGGAACCGGACTTTTTCAAACATACCCATACGGAACGCAACAAATGCTACGATTTGTTTTTTAATTTAGGAGATAGTAAATTCGCGGAATAAAAATTCCGTTGTTTTATTAATTGACTCACACTATGATTTAATTTTTAAGTTTAATTTATTATTTTGACTTGAAGATTTTGATGATTCGAGAACTGGATATGAAAAAATATTTCTGTAAAATATTTTGTTCATAATTTAGGTTA